>WNGS01081062.1:12728-33281 GCA_020271785.1 Procambarus virginalis | reverse complement strand
TACTTTCATGTCGGAATCAAAGTCTAAATGGATTTTTAGACCAATCAGTTCTTCTAGGTCTTTTACTACAGCGAATATGTAATCATTGTACGGCAGTATACACTTGGTTTTGGTTGCTACTGAAGACTTTCTTTGATGATGCCCCTGTTGAAATTAGCAACAGCACTTCTAGGGGGAAGCCCATTGCTACTCTCTCTACCTGTAGATACATGTTTCATATTTTCCCTATTTGCATCAAATAGGGAAATGCAGGAGGACGAACAATAATTGTTTAAATCATCATATGATGATGACTGCATTACCTAGTAACATTATGATGATACTATTTCATTTCACTTACTATTTCATGGTACTATTTCATTTGTACCATGAATGGTAGTAGGATTTTTTTAATGGGTCAAGGTAGACTCCATTGCATCCCTATAGACCTATATATCCATATTTGTATCATGTATGTAATCACAGACATAATTGTTTAAATCATCATATGATGATAACCGCCTTACCCTGTGAATCAATAATTAACGATAACCGCTGTCTAAGGGATAATTAATTAAGACACAACTTGTTGATCATAAAAAAGTGAACTATGTCAAGTGATTCAAACAGAGCAGTGAAGTGGACCAAGCAGCTCTGGCCACACCAACGGACGCACATTACAGCAACAGAGCCTAAAACTCAATACCACTCATCAGTAGAGAACTGGAAATGATTGCAAGAATGTATGAGGGTGAATAAGACTAATACAAAAAAACCTAAGTGTTCATGTACATTTTATAATATAATGTATAAAGGATGAATTATATTTTTTATTCAACATAATTGATAAATGTAAGTCCCTCTGAATTCTCACAATGAAACTAACTCATGATATGAATATGTACTGTGGAAACTCTAGATGAATAAACTTAGAAAAGTTTCTGAAATACTTCTCTCCCACTCTGTCTCTCTCCCTCTTCTTTCGTTCTACTTGGTGTACATCGTGACATTCACCATTGGAGCAATATAAACCTGAAACACCGTGGAGTGACAACAACAATTCCATCCTCATAAAATGCAATGCCTCCCCCCCCCCTCCAGTTGACGTATGATAACTAGGAGGATGAGGTAACTTGTCCGACAAAGAACGTCGCTATTCCCTCATGCGTTACCTAAGGCCAAAAATCGTCATACTAGAAAATGGAAGTGGCTGTCGAAAGTGACGTACTGTCCTGTCTCCTGTTTTGGGTCTTCTGGTAGCTTAGGAGAGATCACTTTTAATTGACCGTTTCTTGACGTTGGGGAAACTTAGGAGGTCAGGCTAGATGGGGAAGGTAGGGTGTGTTGGTGCTAGCGGGAGTAGGAGCTTGCAGGAGATGAATGGAGTATAAGAGAAAGGTTTGCAAGTGGAGGAGGATTGTAGGAGAGAAAACCCTGTAAGTGAGGGGGTTGTAAGAGAGAATGCAGGAGGTTGCAGGTGCTATGCAAGGGTAGAAGGGGGTGGTAGAAACAGCTGTATGAGAGAGCTGGTGGTGGAAGGAGTTGTAGGTAAATGGAGATAAATTTTTACTACCTTCGAAGATGTAATCTCTCCTTGTACTTAATTGAATGAATAGGATAAATGAACATCCATGTTCATTACATTTTGGAAAATATACATGCAATGTTATGCAAAACCATAATTTCAGCGCACTCATTATTGCAAATGATGCACCAGTTTCATCCAAGTACATTTCACTGATCAAGATGTCGTATTCCTGAAATACAAGGAAATAAAATATTTTTCCTAAGCGTTCGTTCACAGCGGAAGATTAGAAGGACACATGTACAGCCACCCCTCACATTTAATCTGCGCCTGCATGCCTTTCTTACACGCAAACCTGTTTAACTTAAGTATGTTGAAGTGTGAGCTGCAATGTTGAAAGTGCTGCAGTTAATAAGGATGCCACCATCTCCAAGTCCTGAGGCAGTGCTGTGTGCGACGGTAACAGGTGAGGCAGTGTCAGGTGCGGCAGTGACAGGTGAGGAAGTGACATGTGAGGCACTGATAGGTAAGGCAGTGCCAGGTACAACAGGGATAGGTGAGGCAGTGCCAGTTGCTACAGTGATATGTGAGGCTGTGTGAGGTGCAACAGGTGACAGGTGAGGCAATGCAAGGTGCGACAGTGACAGGTGAGGCAGTGACAGGTGAGGCAGTGACAGGTGAGGCAGTGACAGGTGAGGCAGTGACAGGTGAGGCATTGCCAGATGCGACAGTTACATGTGAGGCCATGCCAAATGTGACAGTGACAGGTGAGGCAGTGCCAGGTGCGACAGAGTCAGGTGAGGCAGTGTCAGGTGTGACAGTGACAGGTGAGGCAATGCCAGATGCATAAGTGACAGGTGAGGCAGTGCCAGGTGCGACAGTGACAGGTGAGGCAGTGTCATGTGCGACAGTGACAGGCGAGGCAGTGCCAGGTGCGACATTGACAGGAGAGGCAGTGTCACGTGCGACAATGATAGGTGAGGCAGTGCCATGAGTAACAGTAACAGGTGAAGCAGTGCCATGTGCGATAGTGACCGGTGAGGCAGTGCCAGGTGAGGCAGTGCCATGAGTGACAGTGACAGGTGAGGCTGTGTCCGGTGCGACAATGACAGGAGAGGAAGTGCCATGAGTGACAGTAACAGATGAGGCAGTGCCAAGTCCGACAGTGACAGATGAGGCATTATCAGGTGCGACAGTGACAGGCGAGGCAATGCCATGTGCGACAGTAACAGGTGAGGCAGTGCCAGGTGTGACAGAGGCAGGTGAGGCAGTGTCAGGTGTGACAGTGACAGGTGAGGAAGTGCCAGGTATGACAGTGACAGGTGAGCCAGTGCCAGGTGCGACAGTGACAGGTGAGGCAGTGTCAGCGGGTGCGACAGTAACAGGTGAGGCAGAGTCAGGTGCGACAGTGACAGGTGAGGCAGGGCCAGGTGTGACAGTGACAGGTGAGGCAGTGGCAGGTGCGACAGTGACAGGTGAGGCAGTGGCAGGTGCGACAGTGACAGGTGAGGCAGTGGCAGGTGCGACAGTGACAGGTGAGGCAGTGTCAGCGGGTGCGACAGTAACAGGTGAGGCAGAGTCAGGTGCGACAGTGACAGGTGAGGCAGAGTCAGGTGTGACAGTGACAGGTGAGGCAGTGGCAGGTGTGACAGTGACAGGTGAGGCAGGGCCAGGTGTGACAGTGACAGGTGAGGCAGTGGCAGGTGCGACAGTAACAGGTGAGGCAGAGTCAGGTGCGACAGTGACAGGTGAGGCAGAGTCAGGTGTGACAGTGACAGGCGAGGCAGTGGCAGGTGCGACAGTGACAGGTGAGGCAGTGCCAGCGGGTGCGACAGTAACAGGTGAGGCAGGGCCAGGTGTGACAGTGACAGGTGAGGCAGTGGCAGGTGCGACAGTGACAGGTGAGGCAGTGGCAGGTGCGACAGTGACAGGTGAGGCAGTGTCAGCGGGTGCGACAGTAACAGGTGAGGCAGGGCCAGGTGTGACAGTGACAGGTGAGGCAGTGGCAGGTGCGACAGTGACAGGTGAGGCAGTGGCAGGTGCGACAGTGACAGGTGAGTCAGTGCCAGGTGCGACAGTGACAGGTGAGGCAGTGCCAGGTGTGACAATGACAGCTGAGGAAGTGACAGGTGCGACAGTGACAGGTGAGTCAGTGTCAGGTGCGACAGTGACAGGTGAGGCAGTGCCAGGTGTGACAGTGACAGCTGAGGAAGTGCCAGGTGCGACAGTGCCAGGTGAGGCAGTGCCAGGTGTGACAATGACAGCTGAGGAAGTGCCAGGTGCGACAGTGCCAGGTGAGGCAGTGCCAGGTGTGACAATGACAGCTGAGGAAGTGCCAGGTGCGACAGTGCCAGGTGAGGCAGTGCCAGGTGTGACAATGACAGCTGAGGAAGTGCCAGGTGCGACAGTGCCAGGTGAGGCAGTGCCATGGTGCGACAGTGACAGGAGAGGCAGTGACAGTTGCGACAGTGACAGGTGAGGGAGTGCCAGTTGCGACAATGACAGGTAAGGTAGTGCCAGTTGCGACAGTGACAGGTGAGTCAGTGCCGGGTGCGACAGTGACAGGTGAGGCAGTGCCAGGTGCGACAGTGACAGGTGAGGCAGTGTCAGGTGCGACAGTGACAGCAGAGGCGGTGCATGCTGCGACTGTGACAGGAGAGGCAGTGACAGTTGCGACAGTGACAGCTGAGGCAGAGCCAGGTGCGACAGTGACAGGTGAGGCAGGACCAGGTGTGACAGTGACAGGTGAGGCAGAACCAGGTGCGACAGTGACAGGTGAGGCAGGACCAGGTGTGACAGTGACAGGTGAGGCAGAACCAGGTGCGACAGTGACAGGTGAGGCAGGACCAGGTGTGACAGTGACAGGTGAGGTAGTGCTATGTATGGCAGTGACAGGTGAGGCAGTGTCAAGTGAGTCAATGACAGTTGCGACATCAGGTCAGGCCACAGAGTTCTCTTGGACGACATTCACCACCTTGAGACGCTGAAAGGCCTCGTCGTCTTGACCAGACAACATCACATAACACACACAAGATGCTGCCGCCCCTGAACGCCCAGATGTGTTGAACCTCACGCAAACAGTGCGGCGTGAGTCTACACGGGGATGTCCAACCCCTCACTGCTCGCCACCTCTCCACACACACACTGCTGCTATCATGGAGCAATATATCCGCCCGTGTCAGCAGTGCCGCCCGTGTCAGCAGTGCCGGCGCCCGTGTAGTTATGGGTATTGCCGGGTCCTCGCAACTTGATGCCATAATACAACTAAACATGGGGTTTAAGAGGGCAGGATGGCCCACTGGTGTTGAAGGAGGCAGCCCTCAACAGTCATTTGTTTAGGCTGACGCCTCGATGACGCGTCACCATTCCATGCCTGAGAACCGGATAGATTGATCGATGAAGATTACGACACCACAAGTGGTGGCGCGGACATGATTTAGCTTGTAAGTGGTAGATGCTTGGAGTAACTGTGATCTTTGGTCGTGGAGGGACTTACTGAGTGCTGAGCGCGCATTTAAACTGTCAGCCCTTAGTATGTGGTGGCTATCGCGGGGGAGGATACTGCTTGACAGTATTTATGAGGGTGTCCCGCTGCTGGACACCTTTCACGACCAGAAGAGCGGCAGGGTTGATGGCTTCAGGGTGGTTACTGCAAGATTCAGGGTTTCTTAAAGCTCTTCTAAAGTCGTTGGTCGCTTCACATTCCAGGAAATAGTGAATAAGTGGCTTTTCTGTGATTGTTTGATAGACGATTCATTCCCCCAGTTGCATCTGTAGCCTAGACGTAGTCCAGACAACCGAACTCCTATT
Organism: Procambarus virginalis; assembly: GCA_020271785.1. Taxonomy (NCBI): domain Eukaryota; kingdom Metazoa; phylum Arthropoda; class Malacostraca; order Decapoda; family Cambaridae; genus Procambarus; species Procambarus virginalis. The sequence goes on along the minus strand of WNGS01081062.1, from coordinate 27,967 downwards.
TCCTTGTTGATTCCTTCGGGATATTTAACCTGTCTACCTTGGTGGCCTGAAGATACCATATTGCAGAGGGCGAACCTTCAGCTACTCTCTGGTGTAGATGGGCTGTGTTGAGGTGTGAGAGGTTTTTGGTGATGGTGTTTTTTATATACTCTAGGCTGGGTTGGACTGTTTTATGTATCACTGGATGACGAGTTGCCAATTTAGCAGTATCATCGGCTTTCTCATTTAATGGGATTCCAACATGGAATGGGATCCAGTTTAGAGTGATGTTGAATCCTTTGCCTTCAGCTACTGCTCTAGATACGAAATTGCGGTACAGTAATTATTTCTACGTTGTCTTTACACTGTTTTTTCCTGGTAAATAACATGCTAAATAACTCCTTTAAATAAAATCTGTATACATAATCTCGGGTGCAGTAATACAGGGAGCCTGGTGGCTGAGTGGACAGCACAAGGGGTCCGTAGTCCTGTGGACCGAGGATCGATCCCCGACGATAGCGGAAACAAATGGGCAGTTTCTTTCACCCTGATGCCCCTGTTACCTAGCAGTAAACAGGTGCCTGAGAGTTAGACAGCTATTACGGGCTGCCTCCTGGGTGTGTGTATTCACATAGTTGTGCTTGCGGGGGTTCAGCTCTGCTCTTTCGGCCCACCGCTCAACTGTCAATCAACTGTTACTAACTACTAACAAACTTTTTTCACACACACACACACACACACANTGATACCTAGTTGATGGTATCAATGCTGTCTCCCATGCTATTGTCACCACGTGTTCCTGGTAACATTCGTTCCTATCTTCCTCACTGGTCGTCACCACCTATGTGCACTTAGTATACGATCCTAAACGGAGTACACACACTTCGGGGGATCAATCACTATGTTACAATCTGCTTCACAAACACAATACTCAGCAAGCAAAATCGTAGGTCCTGCTAGGCTGGGTGGCTAGGCTGACCCGTCGGTACACACTGATCTTGCCACTCGACTTATTTTTTGCTTCTTAATTGCTCTACCGCTGTAGGAGCTCACTATACACTTGATCACTGCTTGCGTACACTCCTGTGACAAAAAAACTATGTTTCTTGTCCGGTAACACTTCAATGTCTCGAGATAATTGATGTTATTCCCGGACCCTACGGACACCGCGTGTCACTCTCGCCAGAACTGTGAACTGTATGTGGGATGGGACTGGAGGAAGGAATGGTGCCCAACCAATGGTGCCCATGGGAGCCGGTCGGCCAAGCGGATAGCACGCTGGACTTATGATCCTGTGGGTCCTGGGTTCGATCCCAGGCGCCGGCGAGAAGCAATGGGCAGAGATTCATTCACCCTTTACCCTTACTTACCCCTGTGCTTACCCTGTTACCTAGCAGTAAAATAGGTACAATAGGTACCTGGTGTTAGTCAGCTGTCACGGGCTGCTTCCTGGGGGTGGAGGCCTGGTCGAGGACCGGGCGCGGGGACACTAAAAAGCCCCGAAATCATCTCAAGATAACGCAAGATAACCAAGATGACAACCACTTGGACGGTCTGGGATTGAACGCCGACCTGCATGAAGCGAGACCGTCGTTCTACCGTCCAGCCCACGTGGTTGGGTCCATACACGATGGAACAGAAACTGTACAAATTTTTTCAGTTGGGAAAGTCTCATATGTGCTCAAATAAGCATGGACACTTTCATCGACGGCTGTTGGGCATCTGAATACCCTAGAACTGGTGGAGGTTGAATTCTACCACCTAAGAGCCGCGGATTATTTCGCTTGCACCTTTTAATAGAGAACTGTTTGTGCTTGGAATGAGGGAGACGACCCATATACTCGCCATGAGGACGCTTTCCAAGCATGCCCCTACATTAGAGAAGATCAGCAGGTTATTGTTCCTTAAAGAGAAAATATTTTTGGAGTTCAGGTATGACTTTGTATTTTTTCTTGTAGCAACTGAGACTGTGGGCACATGATGTGCTTCAGCAGTCTTTATAAATATATAAGAGTTGTGGATGTGACCTGAGTGGAGCCCTGTATGATGACCTAACCTACCACACTGATACAGGGAGGTGAGGTTGGGTCGTGTAAACCCCACCGATGATACTTTCAACAGTTGGCGGGATGATACTTTCAACAGTTGGCGGGCTAATCCCTTTTCTGAGGCATTAACAGCATAAGGTCTGATGAACGAAACGAGCAGGGCTCCGCTGACATAAAAGCCAGGGGACAAGTTGATTGAAACTCTACGGGATATTCATGCCTGTGCAACCCGTTCTCGCACTTTCTTACAGTTAATATTGACTTATTAAATACGTGCATATGTGACATACTAAACATACTAGTTTACCTTGAAAAGCTTCATAGATAACACCGACCTTACCTAACCTTCTTAGTATGTTAAGATTAGCATCTTATTGCTTCGTAATTACAATTATTACTTAACCTATTATAGGTATAGGTTAAGCATCTTATTGCTTCATAATTACAATTATTACTTAACCTATTATAGGTATAGGTTAAGTAATAATTGTAATTACGAAGCAATAAGATGCTTATCTTAACATACTAAGAAGGTTAGGTAAGGTCGGTGTTTTCTATGAATCTTTTCAAGGTAAACTAGTATGTTTAGTATGTCACATATACACGTATTAAATAAGTCAATATTGACTATACGAAAGTGCGAGAACAGGTTGGCCCGTGCCACTTCTAAGATGGCTTAATCTTCATCAATCAATCAATGGATTGAAGCAGGGTGTGCTGTGACTTCAGACTGGACAGGTGTCTGGGTCCGTTGGTGGCATTACAAGGAGAGGGAGACTGACGATCTGCAATCTCCTAACAATTTCATAACAGCTATAAATTGAATGAGCAGAAGTCCCTTATATTCTAACATCATAAGTGTTAAAAATTCCAATTGACTTATTAGGGAAGATAGCATAGGACCTTAATACTCAAATGTATTATATAAATGCATAATACTAAACTGTCCATCTGGTGTATCCATTCGCGCCTGACTATTCACTCAGAGAGAGTTGCCAGACGCAGATATCTTTTGAGCATCTCCCTAGGTTGTGGCTTATATTATTACATGTTAAAGTATCTTACTCCCACTAGTAAGACACAATTATCAAAAGTACTGAATTTTATAGAGAGGTGATGATTGCCTAAATGTCAGTGAATGGTGAGCTTCCACTACTTCTTCCCCCTGTGCCAGCGTAGAATATTCTGGACCACGTCACAGTAGGTGACTGTACAGATAAAGAGTTCACCATCACCTAAGGGAAATTAACATCTATAACTCTTCCATGATCGGTATTCTTCGCTGATGGTTACTGTAAAAAGTATGATTTTTCATCAGAGGTAAAGGTATGTGGTGTCAGTATTAGGAAGGTCTTAAGTTAGTTTTTAAAGAAGGGTCATAAGTTGTTGCTGCGGTTTGTGGTGTTATAAATGGTGACAGCATGTTGAGTTGTTATAAGTATATGCTAATAGTAATTTCAAGATTGATAATAATTTTTAGGAATTTTCTTACTTCCCTTATCTTTATCCTGGTTTGTGTCTTTTAAGGATTTCTATTTTGCTGTGGAAGAACACGGGAAAATAAGGATTTGCTGGATATTGGGCTGATACGCTGCACAACTCTTGCACATCCTGACATGTCATAATATGGCCGGGAAACGTTACCCCAGGAGTTGGCCGAAGCAGAATTTTTCTCTTGCGGTAAATATTATCAATGCACATGTTAAATAAATATATTTTTGTGCTAAATTGCCGTGTAATATATGCTCTAGTTGGGAAGTCTATAGTACTAATGGGGGATATTTTTTTGCAATTTCATGTGGGTGAGTAATTATGTGTGCGCTTTATTACAGGAATGGATTGCGCATCTGGGAAGAGATGATGATCTGTGGACTCTGTACACATGATATTACCCTAAAGCCACTTATGTTAATATAAAAAAGATGTGACATTCATTAAAAGAAAGCTAGAGAATCTTTACAAAATCAACTTATAAACCTCCAGATGATTGTTTAATTAAAGCTCCGCTGGAAGGATTAGGAAATTTTCAAATGTTGATTAAATATATGAGGTTCCTTGATACCTGTGTGAGACTCACCCTTTGCCAGTAGCTTAAATAATAGTAATATTTTTTATTCAAAAGAATGTGTGAACAAAGAACATAATATTAATGTACAATTGTAGGGACTGGAATTACACATTCTAATGAAGCCACTATTATGCTAAGTGTTTTGGCTAAAACTTTGAATAATTTAGATAAAAACAATTATTCTGAGGTATGACGGTGTAAACACTTAATAGGAAAAGAGAAGTAAGCTAACAGAATTGAGAATGCTCAAAGAAAAATTACAAATGAATGCAATAAAAAGGTGATAATGACGACAGGCATTGACTATTACACTGTATTAGTCTTTGCCTCACAATGTAATTATAGACATTGTAATTACATTACAACTACATTACATTGTAACATTAACATTTATAACAAAAAGGAAATCCAAAAATGTAATTTAATAAAGCTACTGGCACATAACAGAGAATATAGTAAAAGTTAACTTTAATGGGGCAAACACTTAAAGATAAACAATTAGATCATAGAGGATATGAGTAAGCAATTGTTTAAATGTAGATGCACTTATTAGATGACACTAAATGAAGAAAAAACCTAATTATCAGTAAATAAAATCTATGATAAGAGTAACAAAAAAATATTTTATTTTGTGGAGAGTGTGAGTGAAAATAGTTACATGATTTTAGGTAAATATTTCTTTGTCTCTTTTAATTACATATGGGAGGTCATTCCACAATTTGGAATCCTTGATTTGCATACCATTTCTGCTTTGGTTGAATCTCAGTCTAGGAATATCAGTGATATTTGTTTCTCGTTTGTGACCATTACTATTGCGTCCCTCTAAGAAGCACTTAAGGTCAGGATTGGTATTGCATTTCTAAGTTTTATAGATATAGAGAAAACCTGAGAGTATGTGCAGAGACTTGATATTTAATATGTTCCAAGAGTTCAGTTAGGGTGGTGTCTGGGACTGGAGTTTGTTATTGTCTTAACTGCTGATTTTCGTTCAGTAATTAAGGGTCGGAGGTAATTAAGGGTGGTAGACCTTGAAGCACAGATTACAAAGTTGAGATATGGATAAATTATTGAATAATACATAATTACTAAGGCATGGTATTGTATGTAGTATCTGACTTTGAAGAGAATGCCTACTGTATATGGCAATGAGAATTTAGTATGCTGTCAGTGTGAACACTAATAATACTCTGCTATTAGTAATGCTCTACTCTGCTCATAGTTTGGTTAATGTTAATTCTTAGGTTAATTTGATTGTTGGACTTGTTACCAAGCAATATGTAAAACATTTTATCGATGTTAAGGATAAATTTGTTAGCAGTCAACCACAAATGGACTTTATTTAGTTCATTATTCACTGTATCTTTTAAACTAAGTGGGTTAGCATGGGTGAAAATGAAAGTTAAGTCGTCAGCTAATAGAATTGGCTTAAAGTGTTGCTTGGTGTTTGAAAGATCATTGATGTATACAAGAAAGAGGAGTGGACCAAGTGTATTACTCTGCGGTATGCCAATATTAATTGGAAGAGTGGGAGAAGAAGCATCGTTCACTGAAACACACTGCGGCCTGTCACTGAAGTAAGATTGCAAGTACTGAAGGGAGTGACCTCTGATTCCATAGTGTTGGAGTTTGAGAAGAAGGTTATTGTGGTTAATAGTGTCAAAAGCGTTACATAGGTCAACAGACAGAGCTATGGGGGAACTCATTTTTGTCAAGAGCTGCACGTTTTAGGTTAAGCATATTAATAAGAGTATCGTTGGTGCTTTTAGGGGGCATTAGCTTGGATTATTAAAACTTGTTCAAGTGCAATCAAAATTTATTGAAGTTTTACATGTAAAAAGGTCTGCAACTGGTCCAAGTTTCAGCATCGCAGCCTAAATAGAGAGGGAGAGAGAAAAAACAAACATATTTAACACACTTCTTCAACATTTTCAACGTTGAATAACAAACACAAGAGTCAACCGAAATCATTTCTATGATACTCAGCTATCACACTACTATATAATAATGGTTTTAATAATAATGAAGTACTTAGTGCAATAATACAAATTTTCAAAGTTCACCCAAAAAATTATGCAACAAAATGTTTATAAATATTTATAAAATCAATAAATGATCGTATGAAAAAAATAACATAAGTAGGGTTTTTACAGGCATAAACTCTACATATAATGTGCAAGTTTCATGTAAATGGAATAATAAATGAAAAAGTTATTCAACCATGTAGTTGCTAATTACTTACCTGTAGAAAATAAAGGTCAGAGTTCAGCTACCTGTGGCTGAGGTTGATGTCGACCAATTTCATTCAAAATTGGCACCCTTGTAGATAGGCATGCCTTCAGTAAGGTGTGTAAGTTCCGTGAAGATCGCCTGATAATAAAAGAAAAAAAATTATTAAAAAAAATATGTCCAGCAGTTTTATATTTACAATTATTAATGATGTAATATCAAAATATAACACTAAAACATACTAACCTAATATAATTAGTCTGAAATATGGGTCCTCAAGGTGGCACTGCATTGGCGCTAGTAGGCACCTGCCCCATAGCCTGGGTCAGCTTCCTCAGGGGCCTTTCTTGGCTTGGTGGTGCGTCTCGTTGGTTTCTGCATCATCTTGTCCTTCATGTTGAAGTACCAGTCGGTCATGTCATTCTGTGGTAGACCAAGGAGGTTGGTCAGAGATCCCACCATATACCCAGCGTTGTAGTTGACAGCTGTCAACTCGCATCAAGGCCACCTCTATCTTCACTCAACAGGATGCGGTTTTGCATCAATCTGGCTCTCTGCTCCTTCTTTACTTGACTAGCGTATATACCTTTTGCTTTTTGAGCTTTCGCCTTCTTTGACAATAAACCCATTGTGCAGTAGATATTATAAAAAGCGATTCACAGGAAGATTTGTGTGAGCGCGTCAACAATAGAACCACCCTCACAGGGTCACAGTGTGTGACTGAGTCAGCTCAACCTCCCTACTTCCACACGAGACTGTTGCCAATGAGTGAGTTTGTAATCTGTATATGCATAACTTTTTTTCCACTCTATTACAAAATATTAGACGTTTACAACGTATGACGCATCACCCTACGATGCACCGAGCCGCGAGGACCGGATTTGGGACAATTGCGGCTGGAAAATTTACTCTAATTACGTTATTTTTCATCATAACATAAAACGGTTTGCACCACGGTGTTCCTAGAACCTTGTAGTATTTTTAGAAATTTTTCAGAAATATTCGATTTTGGTCGAATTTTTCAAGCTCATGCCTCCTTGTCATTCCAGTCCATAAGAGTGGAGATCTCATTGAAATCAACAATTTAAATCCATATCAATCCTGCCCACCCTGTCCAAAAGCTCATAGGAACTTATGTACAAACAGCTCTACTCCTTCCTAGATAACCACTTGTTGTAGAGCAACGCTGTGGCTGGAGGGGAAAACCTTGATGCATTTTTGTAGATTAGGATTGGTTTTTCAGAAGGGTTACTGGACTAAATTTTAAGTGAGATGATAGCATATATAATATCTGCGGAGTTGGCTGAGGACAAGTACAGAGTCTCAGGATAGCTGCCAGAGAGGTTCATTCTCAAATGAAAAGACAGTAGAGAACATACCGGATTTATACTGCTGAGAGGTGTTCTGCCCTGAAGGGGTTGGGGATTTTGGGACTTAAACCTCCAAAAGAGAGCTCTGGTTATTGCACCAGACCGATATTTACGTACAGGCTGACATCGTCCCCAACCACTCCCTGATGGAACAAACAACCGACCTCGGCAGACACACTCCCACTACCGTCAGTCGACCAGCAATGGACACTGGAGTGCTTGTAATTTACCTCAGTGATCATCCTGTACGCCTCTTGATCTTGGAGAGGGGTTCAGCATCACATATTTTGGGCTGCGGCTCCAACGCTTGCCTCGTTGTCTTGTGCACACACCCTACTTGAGCCGCCGTGACTTCCCACTCTCTCCTTGTTAGGAATGATCTCCTAAATCCCCCTTTCGTGAATTAGTATCTTCTGCAATCCTGTCCACAGCCATGACCCTCTGTCTCTCTCTCACCTGCTTTCTGGGAAATCTCACCAGGACAAAAGCAAAAGCCAGCTAACATATATATTTAATATACAAACAAAACATACATATTGCATGACATATAAAACAGAACATTATCATACAGCACTCTAAACTGCTACAACCCAGTAGCATTCCATTATCATATCCTGGCTTCACCAACTTTCCATATCAAGTGGCTGCTCAACTCTTGGCTTACCACTTACTACTCCCTCACTAAATGGGGCTGAAATCCTGTCACAACAATACTGTATCCTCAGCCCAAAAAGTATATGGAACTCAGCTCGGGGCTGAAACAGCAGAAACATCTACATAAGTATACCCCAACAAAAGAAGAAATCAATCTCTCACCTTACACTGCATTTTATATAACAATAATCATTCAAGCACTCCCTTTATACAATTATGTGTGTCCACCATGAACGTCTGTTCTGCTCCTAGAGCCTCACCACCAATACATATCTTTAGGTCCTCCAAAATATCAGGAAAGGCACTTCTGCAGGACTCCCAATCTGCTGCACAACGAAGTCCTAGTCCGACATCAGTGACGCTTCACCACTGATTCCACAGAGACACTTGTAGCTCCTCTACGCTGCTTGAAATCAACTCCTCACTATGGAGTTCTGCTCTACCACAGAGTTCAGCATACACTTCTTCTCCAGCCTCGAAGTTCCTCCATCAACTTCTTTTCTAACCTCAAAGGTTCTCCATGAACTCCTTCCCAAACAAACCTGCAATTCCATTACCATGTCAATAAAAATGTTTTCCTATCAAAACATAATCAAATGTATTCACAGAAAATATACTCCTTCACCTCACCTGACAGCCTGATGCCGGCACTACGACTCCGCCTATGTGCGTCCTTCCCCATCCTGGGCGAGTCCACCTGGAAACATGTCTTGACGCGTCGCCGCCTCCATCCCAACGCTGAGGGGCTTCCCCCCCCCCCCCCAGTCATCCACTGACCTCCGCGAGGGTGGACGTACCACTGCTCCCTCTAGCATGTCCTCCCAACTTTAACTCCTTATTTTAGCTCACTGTCTTAATAGAATATTTATTGTACATACACATATGTTCACTATGATCGCCGGGTACACGATTAAACTGTTGTGGCTAAATTAACAACTGATTTAGCAGGCTTACTGCTGAAATCTCTGACATGATGACGCTCACTCACTGGAGCTCAAACATGGTGCTCACATAGGCCGCCCACAAAAATGCTTCAGGACTGCCTCACAAGGCTTCCTCCAGTCCATGACTTGAGTTCACAACGTCGCCTGGCAAGCTTTACAACATAAATGCCTGCTTACTTCATTCCTCTTGAAGGCACAACAATTTGAGGTTCACCAAAGCGCAATCAACACTCACTTGCAGGTTGCCTCTAATTTACCAAAATCACAGAGAAATGGTGTACTATGCCCCCAACAGCCTCCTCACACTTGCAGACAAGTAGTCTTCACTCCAACACTAACACAGTGAACTATATTCTTCCTTATTTCGTGAGAATCAACGAAGTACAACCACCTCTGACGACAGTTGCGACTGAAGTGAGGTCACTTCCTCCTGCTGGCGTCACTTCCTGTCCCCAAAGTATCGTCATCTCATTTCATGTCACTTATTACCAAGGCCCATCCTCTACTAGTATCTTGAGATTACTCAATTAATTAATATATACATCTTTCCTCTGACCTCTCAATCTCAGGTCCGGCAGGTAGAATAACTCTCACTAAGGTAGACTCGTTCCACCCAGGCTACATGGGGTCATAACAGAGGTCAGGTACATACAAGTAGGTGGGAGTGGAAGAGTGAGATTTTGGGCAGTGACATCATTGTTGGCATATTCACGTTCTGGTCTTACTCTCACTATCATGGTGGGTAGACTGAATAGTTCCGTTAATTGAGTATTTATGGTGTGTTGTCCGACTTTTATGTGAAGGTCTTCAAGAATTTGTAATCTTACATCTAGGGTTTTATCTAATATGCAGATGTTTTTATTCAGCATTTCTCTTGTTAGGGTGATGTCATGGACTTGTCTCATGTGATCTTTAGGGGCAACTGATTAAAGATGACAGGTTAAATGCCTCGTGAGCTTGGTCGACACCATACCTATATCTATGTACTTAGATTGAAGGTTGCATCCTTCGTGGGGGCAGGTGTACATATATACCATGTTCGACTCCTGCAAAGGGTTCTCAGTTAGCTTTGGGCTGTTTTTAATGAGGAGGTCAATGGTCTTCTTTGTTTTATAGTATATGATGACGTCTAAGTTTTGGTTAGAGTTTTTGCTTTTTACTCCTTTATGGATTATTTCTTTTATAACTCTTTCCTCTTTCTTATATTCACTATGCATGGTGGATTTGTAAAATATTTTTATTGGAGGTGTTGTGGTTTCTGTTCTTGGTTCAAGGTTGTACCACCGGTCCAAGTGTCGTCGTATAGTGGTGTTTATCTCGTGGTTACTATAGCCATTGTTCACACATACTTGTGTTATCCTTTCAAACTTCCTACTTACGTTGCACCATTGAGAGCAGTGGGTAGGGGCTCGACGAATATAAGCGATGAGAACACTGGCTTTATATCCTTGGGGCACTCACTCCTACCGTTTTAGCATAATTCAGTGTTTGTAGGCTTGTTATATATGGCGGTGCTAAGAGATGCTTCAATTTTTATTATTAACACATCCAGGAAAAACTGACTGTTATTATTATTACTTTCATGTCGGAATCAAAGTCTAAATGGATTTTTAGACCAATCAGTTCTTCTAGGTCTTTTACTACAGCGATATGTAGATCATTGTAACGGCAGTATACACTTGGTTTTTGGTTGCTACTGAAGACTTTCTTTGATGATGCCCTGTTGAAATTAGCAAACAACACTTCTAGGGAGAAGCCCTTGCTACTCTCTCTACCTGTAGATACATGTTTCATATTTTCCCTATTTGCATCAAATAGGGAAATGCAGGAGGACGAACAATAATTGTTTAAATCATCATATGATGATGACTGCATTACCCTAGTACATTATGATGATACTATTTCATTTCACTTACTATTTCATGGTACTATTTCATTTGTACCATGAAATGGTAGTAGGATTTTTTTATGGGTCAAGGTAACTCCATTGCATCCCTATAGACCTAATATATCCATATTTGTATCATGTATGTAAATCCCAGACAATAATTGTTTAAATCATCATATGATGATAACCGCCTTACCCTGTGAATCAATAATAAACGATAACCGCTGTCTAAGGGATAACTAATTAAGACACAACTTGTTGATCATAAAAAAGTGAACTATGTCAAGTGATTCAAACAGAGCAGTGAAGTTGACCAGCAGCTCTGGCCACACCAACGGACGCACATTACAGCAACAGAGCCTAAAACTCAATACCACTCATCAGTAGAGAACTGGAAATGATTGCAAGAATGTATGAGGGTGAATAAGACTAATACAAAAAACCTAAGTGTTCATGTACATTTTATAATATAATGTATAAAGGATGAATTATATTTTTTAATTCAACATAATTGATAAATGTAAGTCCCTCTGAATTCTCACAATGAAACTAACTCATGATATGAATATGTACTGTGGAAACTCTAGATGAATAAACTTAGAAAAGTTTCTGAAATACTTCTCTCCCACTCTGTCTCTCTCCCTCTTCTTTCGTTCTACTTGGTGTACATCGTGACATTCACCATTGGAACAATATAAACCTGAAACACCGTGGAGTGACAACAACAATTCCATCCTCATAAAATGCAATGCCTCCCCCCCCCTCCAATTGACGTATGATAACTAGGAGGATGAGGTAACTTGTCCGACAAAGAACGTCGCTATTCCCTTACATGCGTTACCTAAGGCCAAAAATCGTCATACTAGAAAATGGAAGTGGCTGTCGAAAGTGACGTACTGTCCTGTCTCCTGTTTTGGGTCTTCTGGTAGCTTAGGAGAGATCACTTTTAATTGACCGTTTTCTTGACGTTGGGGAAACCTTAGGAGGTCAGGCTGGATGGGGAAGGATGGGTGTGTTGTTGCTAGCGGGTGTAGGAGCTTGCAGGAGATGAATGGAGTATAAGAGAAAGGTTTGCAAGTGGAGGAGGATTGTAGGAGAGAAAACCCTGTAAGTGAGGAGGTTGTAGGAGAGAATGCAGGAAGTTACAGGTGCTATGCAAGGGTAGAAGGGGGTGGTTGAAACAGCTGTATGAGAGAGCTGGTGGTGGAAGGAGTTGTAGGTAAATGGAGAGAAATTTTTACTACCTTCGAAGATGTAATCTCTCCTTGTACTTAATTGAATGAATAGGATAAATGAACATCCATGTTCATTACAGTTTGGAAAATACACATGCAATGCTATGCAAAACCATAATTTCAGCACACTCATATTACTCATTAAATGATGCACCAGTTTCATCCAAGTACATTTCACTGATCAAGATGTCGTACTCCTGAAATACAAGGAAATAAAATATTTTTCCTAAGCGTTCGTTCACAGCGGAAGATTAGAAGGACACATGTGCAGCCACCCCTCGCCTTTAATCTGCGCCTGCATGCCTTTCTTACATGCAAACCTGTTTAACTTAAGTCTGTTGAAGTGTGAGATGCAATGTTGAAAGTGCTGCAGTTAATAAGGATGCCACCATCTCCAAGTCCTGAGGCAGTGCTGTGTGCGACGGTGACAGGTGAGGCAGTGTCAGGTGCGGCAGTGACAGGTGAGGAAGTGACATGTGAGGCGCTGACAGGTAAAGCAGTGCCAGGTGCAACAGTGATAGGAGAGGCAGGCCAGTTGCTACAGTGATAGGTGAGGCAGGCCAGTTGCTACAGTGATAGGTGAGGCAGGCCAGTTGCTACAATGATAGGTGAGGCAGTGTGAGGTGCAACAGTGCCAGGTTACCTTACCTTGAGGTGCTTCCGTGGCTTAGCGTCCCCGCGGCCCGGTCGTCGACCAGGCATCCTGGTTGCTGGACTGATCAACCAGGCTGTTTGACGCGGCTGCTCGCAGCCTGACGTATAAGTCACAGCCTGGTTGATCAGGTATCCTATGGAGGTGCTTATCCAGTTCTCTCTTGAACACTGTGAGGGGTTGTCACTTATGCCCCTTATGTGTAGCGGAAGCGTGTTGAACAGTCTCGGGCCTCTGATGTTGAAAGAGTTCTCTCTAAGAGTACCAGTTGCACCTCTGCTTTTCAATGGGGGTATTCTGCACATCCTGCCATGTCTTCTGGTCTCATGTGTGTTATTTCTGGGTGCAGGTTTGGGACCAGCCCCTCTAATATTTTCCACGTGTAAATTATAATGTATCTCTCCCGCATGCAGGGAGTACAGATTTAGGCTCTTTGGTCGGTCCCAATAGTTCAGATGTTTTACTGAGTGGATTCTAGCAGTAAAGGACCTCTGCACACTCTCCAGGTCAGCAATTTCTCCAGCTTTGAAAGGGGTTGTCATTGTGCAGCAGTACTCCACTCTAGAGAGCATAAGCGTTTTGAAAAGTATCATCATCGGTATAGCATCTCTAGTGTGAAAAGTTCTTGTTATCCAACCTGTCATTTTTCTTGCAGTTGCGACGGCTACTTTATTGTGTTCTTTAAAGGTAACGTCTTCCGACATGAGTACACCCAGATCCTTTACATTGCCTTTTCGTGCTATGTTATGATTTGCCTGAGTTTTGTACGTGGTTTCCGTTTTTATACTTACATTTTTTCCATAGCGCATGAGCTGGAACTTATCTTCGTTAAACACCATATTATTTTCTGTAGCCCATAGAAAGACCTGATCTACATCTGACTGGAGGTTTGCCGTGTCCTCTATGTTGCCTACTCTCATGAAGATCCTAGTGTCATCTGCAAAGGATGACACAGTGCTATAGGTTGTGTTCTTGTTTATGTCCGATATGAGGATGAGAAAAAGTACTGGAGCAAGCACAGTACCCTGGGGGACTGAGCTCTTCACGGATGATGGGCTGGATTTTATTTTGTTGACTATTACACATTGGGTTCTGTTAGTCAGGAAATTGTAGATCCATCTGCCTATTTTTCTGGTAATTCCTTTTCAACGCATTTTATGTGCAATAACACCATGGTCACATTTATCAAAAGCTTTTGCGAAATCTGTGTAAATTACATCAGCGTTTTGTTTGTCTTCCATAGCATCTAATGCCATATCATAGTGGTCCAGCAACTGCGACAGGCAGGAACGCCCTGTTCTGAAACCATGTTGTCCGGGGTTATGGAGATGCTGTGATTCCATGTATTTTGTGATCTTACTTCTTAGCACTCTCTCAATAATTTTTATGATGTGCGATGTTAGTGCTATCGGTCTGTAATTTTTTGCCTCTGCCTTATTTCCTCCTTTATGAAGTGGTGCTATCTCTGCTGTTTTAGCATATCAGGGATAATGCCAGTATCTAGGTTTTGTCTCCACAGAATGTGGAGGGCCTGCGATAGTGTTTTTTTTTTACAGTTCTTGATGAATATGGAGTTCCAAGAATCCGGCCTGGTGCAGAGTGCATAGGCATACTGTTTATGGCTTCTTCAAAATCCAATGGGGATAGGGTGATGTCTGATATATGATTTGATGTTGGTATCATATCCATGAAAAATTCATTTGGGTTATCAATCTTTAGTGCGTTAATGGCTCGCTGAAAACAGAGTCGTACTGCTTCCTCAGTAACTCGCTCATTTCTTTGTTGTCATTGGTGAAGTTCCATCTCCCTTTCCAGGGGCCCGATACTAGATGTGTTTTTGATATTGATTTTGCATAGGAGAAAAATATTCGGATTTCTCTCTATTTCACTGATGGCCTTTTGCTCTCTTTGCCTCTCCTGGTTTTTGTATGATTCTTGTAGCTTGAGTTCAATGTTGTTCTATTTCTCTACCTAACCTTCTTCGCCGTTCTTGAGACAGGTGCGACTCTCAAGTTGTTCCGCGATTCGTTTCCTTCGCCTATATAGGGAACGACGTTCTCGTTCCAATCTGCATCTCTTCCTCTTTTTCTTAGGGGATGCGGTTTGAACATATTCTAGTGCTACTGAGCTTATTTTTTCCAGGCACTGGTTAGGTTGCATTTTCTAGCTGTCTTC
>WNGS01081061.1:15263-44165 GCA_020271785.1 Procambarus virginalis | reverse complement strand
CCCCTGACAGTGACAGTCCACGCCCCTGACAGTGACAGACCCCGCCCCTGACAGTGACAGAGCCAGACCCTGCCCCTGACAGTGCCAGACCCCGCCTCTGACAGTGCCGAGCCAGACCTTGCCCCCGACAGTGACAGACCCCGCCTCTGACAGTGCCGAGCCAGACCTTGCCCCCGACAGTGACAGACCCCGCCTCTGACAGTGACCGAGCCAGACCCTGCCCCTGACAGTGACAGAGCCAGACCCTGCCCCTGACAGTGACAGACCCCGCCCCTGACAGTGACCGAGCCAGACCTTGCCCCTGACAGTGACAGACCCCGCCTCTGACAGTGCCGAGCCAGACCTTGCCCCCGACAGTGACAGACCCCGCCTCTGACAGTGACCGAGCCAGACCCTGCCCTTGACAGTGACAGAGCCAGACCCTGCCCCTGACAGTGACAGACCAAGCCCCTGACAGTGACAGAGCCAGACCCCACCCCTGACAGTGACAGAGCCAGACAACGCCCCTGACAGTGACAGACCCAGCCCCTGACAGTGACCGAGCCAGACCCTGCCCCTGACAGTGACAGACCCCGCCCCTGACAGTGACAGAGCCAGACCATGCCCCTGACAGTGACAGACCCCGCCTCTGACAGTGACCGAGCCAGACCCTGCCCTTGACAGTGACAGAGCCAGACCCTGCCCCTGACAGTGACGGAGCCAGACCACGCCCCTGACAGTGACAGACCCCGCCCCTGACAGTGACCGAGCCAGACCCTGCCCCTGACAGTGACAGACCCCGCCCCTGACAGTGACAGAGCCAGACCCTGCCCCTGACAGTGACAGACCCTGCCTCTGACAGTGACCGAGCCAGACCCTGCCCTTGACAGTGACAGAGCCAGACCCAGCCCCTGACAGTGACAGAGCCAGACCACGCCCCTGACAGTGACAGACCCCGCCCCTGACAGTGACAGACCCCGCCCCCAGACAGTGACAGACCCCACCCCTGACAGTGATAGAGCCAGACCACGACCCTGACAGTGACAGACCCCGCCCCTGACAGTGATAGAGCCAGACCCTGCCCCTGACAGTGACAGAGCCAAACCTTGCCCCTGACAGTGACAGAGCCAGACCACGCCTCTGACAGTTACAGACCCCGCCCCTGACAGTGACGGAGCCAGACCACGCCCCTGACAGTGACAGACCCTGCCCCTGGCAGTGACAGACCCCGCCCCTGACAGTGACAGACCCCGCCCCTGACAGTGACAGAGCCAGACCCTGCCCCTGACAATGACAGACCCCGCCCCTGACAGTGACAGAGCCAGACCCCGCCCCTGACAATGACAGACCCTGCCCCTGACAGTGACAGACCCCGCCCCTGACAGTGACAGACCCCGCCCCTGACAGTGACAGACCCCGCCCCTGACAGTGACAGAGCCAGACCCTGCCCCTGACAGTGACAGACCCCGCCCCTGACAGTGACAGAGCCAGACCACACCCCTGACAGTGACAGACCCCGCCCCTAACAGTAACGGAGAAAAGACCACGCCCCTGACAGTGACAGACCCTGCCCCTGACAGTGACAGACCCCGCCCCTGAGAGTGACAGAGCCAGACCACGCCCCTGGCAGTGACAGACCCTGCCCCTGACAGTGACAGACCCCGCCCCCTGACAGTGACAGACCCCACCCCTGACAGTGACAGAGCCAGACCACGACCCAGACAGTGACAGACCCCGCCCCTGACAGTGACAGAGCCAGACCCTGAAGCTAAGGCTGGCACAGAGCCACACAGCACCGAGCCACCCATCACAGAGCCACACAACACAGAGCCACCCATCACAGAGCCACACAACACAGAGCCACCCATCACAGAGCCACCCATCACAGAGCCACACAACAGAGCCACGCAGCACAGAGCCACACAGCACAGAGCCACCCATCACAGACCCACGCAGCACAGAGCCACACAACACAGAGCCACCCATCACAGAGTCACCCATCACAGAGCCACCCATCACAGAGCCACACAACAGAGCCACCCATCACAGAGCCACACAACACAGAGCCACCCATCACAGAGCCACCCATCACAGAGCCACACAACACAGAGCCACCCATCACAGAGCCACCCATCACAGAGCCACCCATCACAGAGCCACACAACACAGAGCCACGCAGCACAGAGCCACCCATCACAGAGCCACCCATCACAGAGCCACACAACACAGAGCCACACAACACAGAGCCACCCATCACAGAGCCACCCATCACAGAGCCACACAACACAGAGCCACGCAGCACAGAGCCACGCAGCACAGAGCCACACAACACAGAGCCACACAACACAGAGCCACCCATCACAGAGCCACACAGCACAGAGCCACACAGCACAGAGCCACACAACACAGAGCCACACAACACAGAGCCACCCATCACAGAGCCACACAGCACAGAGCCACACAGCACAGAGCCACCCATCACAGAGCCACGCAGCACAGAGCCACGCAGCACAGAGCCACCCATCACAGAGCCACACAACACAGAGCCACACAACACAGAGCCACACAACACAGAGCCACGCATCACAGAGCCACACAGCACAGAGCCACACAGCACAGAGTCACACAAGACAGAGCCACCCATCACAGAGCCACCCATCACAGAGCCACGCACCACAGAGCCACACAACACAGAGCCATCCATCACAGAGCCACCCATCACAGAGCCACACAACACAGAGCCACCCATCACAGAGCCACACAACACAGAGCCACCCATCACAGAGCCACCCATCACAGAGCCAAGCAGCACAGAGCCACACAGCACAGAGCCACCCATCACAGACCCACGCATCACAGAGCCACACAACACAGAGCCACACAGCACAGAGCCAAGCAGCACAGAGCCACACAGCACACAGCCAAGCAGCACAGAGCCACACAGCACAGAGCCAAGCAGCACAGAGCCACACAGCACACAGCCAAGCAGCACAGAGCCACCCATCACAGAGCCACACAGCACAGAGCCACACAACACAGAGCCACCCATCACAGAGCCACAGAGCTTTCAACGTGCAACAAGCCAGAGCTGCCCACTAAGATAACCAGAGCAATGTTGCATCATTGAGCTCGCAAGAATTACCCGCCGCACGCCAGGCATATCTCCGAGACCTGCCTATCGTGCCCAACCGCTTACTGCCGTGGGAGGTGACTCAGGCGACCCAGATCAAGTGGATTACTGGTGTCACTCAACCCGTGAGAGATTGATCAGTGAGTACCAGGACTCACCAAGAGATTCATCAACTCGATGAGTTACTCATCACCTAGTGGCTCAGGATGAGTATTAATTTTTTTTTTTTTCATACGCAAGTTGCCAAACACTTGGGGTGGACGGTAGAGCGACGGGCTCGCTTCATGCAGGTCGGCGTTCAATCCCCGACTGTCCAGAAGTGGTTGGGTATCATTACTTCCTTCCCCCCCCCCCTTTCCCCCAGTCCCATGGCAAATCCTTATCTTAAGATCCTCTTCCTAGACTTAAGACTCGCAAGTTTGGTGTTGGACTTAAGACCTATCAACCTCTGGAGGGTTATTAAGACCACCACAATACCTTACTGACCAACCACCAAGTTTGGTGTTGGACTTAAGACCTATCAACCTCTGGAGGGTTATTAAGACCACCACAATACCTTACTGACCAACCAGCAAGTTTGGTGTTGGACTTAAGACCTATCAACTCTGGAGGGTTATTAAGACCACCACAATACCTTACTGACCAACTAGCAAGTTTGGTGTTGGACTTAAGATCTATCAACCTCTGGAGGGTTATTAAGACCACCACAATACCTTACTGACCAACCAGCAAGTTTGGTGTTGGACTTAAGACCTATCAACCTCTGGAGGGTTATTAAGACCACCACAATACCTTTAGTCCTGTACAATGTCCAGCATTATACTCTGAATGAATATGCACAGAGAAGTTGGCTACACCTCTTTGTGTGTGTGTATGTGTGTGTGTGTGTGTGTGTGTGTGTGTGTGGTGTGTGTGTGTGTGTGTGTGTGTGTACTCACCTAGTTGTACTCACCTAGTTGTGCTTGCGGGGGTTGAGCTCTGGCTCCTTGGTCCCGCCTCTCAACCGTCAATCAACAGGTGTACAGTTTCCTGAGCCTAATGGGCTCTATCATATCTACATTTGAAACTGTGTATGGAGTCAGCCTCCACCACATCGCTTCCTAATGCATTCCATTTGTCAACCACTCTGACACTAAAAAAGTTCTTTCTAATATCTCTGTGGCTCATTTGGGCACTCAGTTTCCACCTGTGTCCCCTAGTGCGTGTGCCCCTTGTGTTAAACAGCCTGTCTTTATCAACCCTGTCGATTCCCCTGAGAATCTTGAATGTGGTGATCATGTCCCCCCTAACTCTTCTGTCTTCCAACGAAGTGAGGTTTAATTCCTGCAGTCGCTCCTCGTAGCTCATACCTCTCAGCTCGGGTACTAGTCTGGTGGCAAACCTTTGAACCTTTTCCAGTTTAGTCTTATGCTTGACTAGATAGGGACTCCATGCTGGAGCCGCATACTCCAGGATTGGTCTGACATATGTGGTATATAATGTTCTGAAAGATTCCTTACACAAGTTTCTAAAGGCCGTTCTTATGTTAGCCAACCTGGCATATGCTGCTGATGTTATCCTCTTGATATGAGCTTCAGGGGACAGGTCTGGCGTGATATCAACCCCCAGGTCTTTCTCTCTCTCTGACTCTTGAAGTATTTCATCTCCCAAATGATACCTTGTATCTGGTCTCCTGCTTCCTACCCCTATCTTCATTACATTACATTTGCTTGGGTTAAACTCTAACAGCCATTTGTTCGACCATTCCTCCAGCTTGTCCTTGTGTGGTGTGTGTGTGTGTGTGTGTGTGTGTGTGGACTAATGAGTCACGGGACTATAGCATTACGGGTTGGCAGCCTCAACACACAGGAACTAGAACACACTGTCTAGGTCACTCACACACTCACACACACACACACACACACACACACACACACACACACAGTCTGGTAGCTAAGCGGACAGCGCGCAGGACGTTTAATTCTGTGGCCCGGGTTCGGATCCCGGTCCAGGCAGAAACAAATGGGCTATGTTTCTTTCACCCTGATGGCCCTGTTACCTAGCAGTAAATAAGTACCTGGGAGTTAGACAGCTGTTACGGAGCTACTTTTTGGGTGTGTGTGTGTGGGGGGGGACGGGGGGGGGTAAAAAATTAGTAGTTAGTAACAGTTGATTGACAGTTGAGAGGCGGGACCAAAGAGCCAGAGCTCAACCCCCGCAAGCACAACTAGGTGAGTACATACAGGACAACAGGATCAGATGCAACAGAGCTAGGAACGATTACATTAACATAAGACGAACATCGGAAAGAAATTATGAGAACGATATTGCGATCAAAGCGAAAAAACAACCTAAATTACTACACAGCCATATAAGAAGAAAAATGTCGGTGAACGACCAAGTGACAAGACTAAGGAAGGCAGAAGGGGCATATACTGAAAGTGACAAGGAAATCTGCGAGGTACTGAATGCCAGTTTCCATGGAGTGTTCACTACCGAGCCTGAGCAGCTCCCATTGTTGGAAGGGGTTACCCTAGATGAAAGACTATCAGATATAGAGGTGACAGCAGAGGAGGTAATGAAACAGTTGACAACTCTAGATGCATCTAAAGCAGTAGGACCAGACAAAGTATCACCGTGGATACTAAAAGAAGCGGCGTAGGCCCTCAGCGTGCCTCTGGCAATGATCTTTAATGAGTCACTTAGGTCGGGAGAATTGCCCAGTTGCTGGAAGGAGGCAAATGTCGTACCGATTTTCAAGAAAGGTGATAGGGAGGAGGCACTTAACTACAGACCCGTATCACTGACAAGCATCCCCTGTAAAGTACTCTAAAGAATCATCAGGTTAAAACTGTTTACACACTTAGAGAAAACTAGGTACGTAAACAAACACCAACATGGGTTCAGAGAAGGGAAATCATGCCTAACAAACCTTCTGAAATGCTATGATAAACTACCAAGAATAAGGCAGGAGAGGGAAGTATCGACAGCGCATTTCAGGACTGCCAAAAAGCCTTTGATACAGTACCGGACAGGAAACTGCTATTCAAACTTGAGAGGCAGGCAGGAGTAAGCGGAAAGGCCCTAGCATGGGTAAGGAACTACCTAACAGGAAGGAGCCAGAGAGTAACAGTAAGGGGCGAGAAGTCAGATTGGCGAACAGTAACAAGTGGAGTACCTCAAGGATCGGTTCCATTTTGAGTACCTCAAAATGGAATGAGCTAAGGAGCAGGGGCCAGATTCACGAAGCAGTTACGCAAGCACTTACGAACCTGTAAATCTTTTCTCAATTATTGGCGGCTTTGTTTACAATTATTAAACAGTTAATGAGCTCCGAAGCACCAGGAGGCTGTTTATAACAATAACAACAGTTGAATGGCAAGTTTTCATGCTTGTAAACTGTTTAATAAATGTAACCAAAGCCGTCAAAGATTGAGGAAAGGTGAACACGTTCGTAAGTGCTTGCGTAACAGCTTCGTGAATCTGGGCCCCTGGTTTTGAAGACAAACTGCATTCACAGTTTTAAATGTAACAGCCCGTCCTCCAAACAAAGACCCAAAGTCCATTCCATCCACCCGCCAACCCCCCCAGCTGTTTATGAATGAAAAACGGTTTACATACGACTCACAACTGCTGCCGTCCGAACACTTGTGTGTGAATCGTATTTAATTCATAAACACAAGGGGCTTTGGCGGCTGGATTAACGAGCTTGGATCTTTGTATGCGAGGACGCAGCCCGTCCACTAAACACAGACCCAAAGTCCATTCCATGCACCCGACACACCCGCTGTTTATGAGTGAAAAACGGTTTACACAAGACTCACAACTGATGACGTTCGAACACTTCCGGAACAAGTGCTTCACTGACGACTGGTGCTCGAACCACAACGCTGTAAATGCTTCACCCACGTACTACAAATATAAATAATCGCCAACAGAACCTAAACACCTAACCTAAACTATATACGCACAATATAATAATATATTATAATATTAATTAATATTTTAGAAAATTCCAGTTTTGAATGAACAGCATGTTAAAAATTATGAATGCGTCTGTGGGGGTCGACCGCTGGATGGAATGGTCTTGAGTCGGGTTGAAATGTAGAAATGACAAGAGAAATAGGTCCGGAGTCATTGCTTTAAACAACCGGCGGGTAGACTGGTGGGTCCAGGAGCTAATGCTTGACCCTGCAGGCACCAATAGGTGAGCACACACGCGGGGCACTTGCGAGGTGGGCATGAAGGTCGGGCATTGTCACAGAGACAAGGGGCCACAGGGGCCACACAGGGGCCACACAGGGGCCAGAGGGCCACAGAGGGCCACTGAGGGCCACATGGTACCACTGAGGGCCACAGGGGGCACAGAGGGTCACAGGGGGCACAGGGGGCCACAGAGGGCCACAGGGGGCCACAGAGGGCCACAGGGGGCCACTGAGGGCCACAGGGGGCCACAGTGGGCCACTGAGGGCCACAGGGGGCCACAGAGGGCCACAGGGGGCCACTGAGGGCCACAGGGGGCCACAGTGGGCCACTGAGGGCCACAGGGGGCCACAGGGGGGCCACAGAGGGCCACAGGGGGGCCACAGAGGGCCCTCTACTAGCACGTGCTAGTACACGTGCTAGTACACGTGCTAGTACACGTGCTAGTACACGTGCTAGTACACGTGCTAGTACACGTGCTAGTACACGTGCTAGTACACGTGCTGGTACACGTGCTGGTACACGGGCTGGTACACGTGCTAGTACACGTGCTAGTACACGTGCTAGTACACGTGCTAGTACACGTGCTGGTACACGTGCTAGTACACGTGCTAGTACACGTGCTGGTACACGGGCTGGTACACGTGCTGGTACACTGGCTAGTACACGTGCTGGTACACGTGCTAGTACACGTGCTAGTACACGTGCTGGTACACTGGCTAGTACACGTGCTGGTACACGTGCTAGTACACGTGCTGGTACACGTGCTAGTACACGGGCTAGTACACGTGCTGGTACACGTGCTGGTACACTGGCTAGTACACGTGCTGGTACACGTGCTAGTACACGTGCTAGTACACGTGCTGGTACACTGGCTAGTACACGTGCTGGTACACGTGCTAGTACACGTGCTGGTACACGTGCTAGTACACGGGCTAGTACACGTGCTGGTACACGTGCTAGTACACGGGCTAGTACACGTGCTGGTACACTGGCTAGTACACGTGCTGGTACACGTGCTAGTACACGTGCTAGTACACGTGCTGGTACACGTGCTAGTACACGGGCTAGTACACGGGTGGTACACGGGCTGGTACACGTGCTGGTACACTGGCTAGTACACGTGCTAGCACGTGCTAGTGCACGTGCTAGTACACGGGCTAGTACACGTGCTAGTACACGTGCTAGTACACGTGCTGGTACACGTGCTGGTACACGTGCTAGTACACGTGCTGGTACACGGGTAGTACACGTGCTGGTACACGTGCTGGTACACGTGCTAGTACACGGGCTGGTACACGGGCTAGTACACGTGCTAGTACACGTGCTAGTACACGGGCTAGTACACGTGCTGGTACACGTGCTAGTACACGTGCTGGTACACGTGCTAGTACACGGGCTAGTACACGTGCTGGTAAACGTGCTGGTACACGGGCTGGTACACGGGCTAGTACACGTGCTAGTGCACGTAAACACACGTGGTAAACACGGCTCTAATGTTTCAGGCGGTAAACACCGCTAATGTTAGCATGAATGGAGGAAAAACACACATTGTTTACATTCATCCGATCCATTGTAACTTTAAAGGTATTTAATTAGTGGCGTTACTGCCTCCAGGACGTGTGGCCCGGCCTCCAGGACGTGTGGCCCGGCCTCCAGGACGTGTGGCCCGGCCTCCAGGACGTGTGGCCCGGCCTCCAGGAGTGTGGTCCGGCCTCCAGGACGTGTGGTCCGGCCTCCAGGACGGGTGCCGGCCTCCAGGACGTGTGGCCCGGCCTCCAGGACGTGTGGCCCGGCCTCCAGGATGTGTGGCCGGCCTCCAGGATGTGTGGCCCCGGCCTCTACGACGTGTAGCCCGGCTCCACGACGTGTGGCCCGGCCTCCACGACGTGTGGTCCGGCCTCCAGGATGTGTGGCCCGGCCTCCAGGATGTGTGGCCCGGCCTCCAGGATGTGTGGCCCGGCCTCCAGGACGTGTGGCCGGCCTCCAGGACGTGTGGCCGGTCTCCAGACGTGTGTGGCCCGGTCTCCAGGACGTGTGGCCCGGTCTCCAGGACGTGTGGCCCCGGCTCCAGGATGTGAGGCCCCGGCCTCCAGGACGTGTGACCGGCCTCCAGGACGTGTGCCCGGCCTCCAGGACGTGTGACCGGCCTCCAGGACGTGTGGCCCGGCCTCCAAGACGTGTGGCCCGGCCTCCAGGACGTGTGGCCCGGCCTCCAGGATGTGTGCCCCGGCCTCCAGGACGTGTGGCCCGGCCTCCAGGACGTGTGGCCCGGCCTCCAGGACGTGTGGCCGGCCTTTAGGACGTGAGCCCCGGCCTCCAGGACGTGGGCCCCGGCCTCCAGGACGTGTGGCCCGGCCTCCAGGACGTGTGGCCGGCCTCCAGGATGTGAGGCCCCGGCCTCCAGGAGTGTGGCCCGGCCTCTAGGATGTTGGCCCGGCTCCAGGATGTGTGGCCCCGGCCTCCAGGACGTGTGGCCCGGCCTCCAGGACGTGTGGCCGGCCTCCAGGATGTGTGGCCCCGGCCTCCAGGACGTGTGGCCCGGCATCTAGGACGTGAGGCCCCGGCCTCCAGGACGTGTGGCCCCGGCCTCCAGGACGTGTGGACGGTCTCAGGACCTGAGGCCCCGGCCTCAGGACGTGTGGCCCGGCCTCTAGGACGTGTGGCCCGGCCTCTAGGACGTGAGGCCCGGCCTCCAGGACGAGTGGCCCCGCATGGGATATGAGAACAAGGAGCTGGAGTATGAGGACCAGGAGCTGGGATATGAGGACAAGGTCTCAAAAAACAAAGATAGAAGAAAAACGTGAATTTTGGCCAGTAATATCGGTAGTGGAGGAGGAGTGAGGCGCCGCGAAGCACGAGACGGACTGCCTGCCCCTCATTCTTGCCTTGGGCCTCATATAAGACGCTCCTCACTATCAAGGGGCCTCATAAACACGGCCCCTGTCTAGAGAGGTCTTATGGGGGGGGGTAGAACCAGTCTCCTTTTATGTTAGCACAAATGTCTGAAAATCTTAGCTGACGATAGCTATCAATCATCTTGTGACAGCTGGCGTGTTCCGCAGGGGTTTAAACTGGACAAAAAATATTCAGAACATTTATCATAACATTTGCATTTACATCATAACAAAACATAATTAAAATAAATTTATTAATAATTAAAACCTTACGAAATAAATATATCAATGTGCCTGTGGGTGGTCCAGCATTATGTGGTGAGGTCCTGCGGGGCCTGGGTCAACATATTCATATAAGCGCCTGGTGTGGTCCTCCCTCGCTCAATATAAGACAATTACGGCCACATGTGTCTTTTTCTGGCCTCTCTCAGCGTCTCAGTGGTCGTTCAGTTTGCTTCCAACCATGGGCGCTGTGACTTATATATATATAGATAAACTGAAAACTCACACCCCAGAAGTGACTCGAACCCATACTCCCAGGAGCAACGCAACTGGTATGTACAGGGACGCCTTAAACACTTGACCATCACGACCGGACATAAGGAATGATAGCTGAGGCTATATGAAACCTTCCCCGCCGGCACCTGGATGGTTATCTTGGGATAGCATTTATCAAATCACCTCATTTTTTGGGGCAACACGTGAGGAACACAACATGCAAACAAGCCTGAATGGTCCCCAGGACTAGATACAACTGAAAACTCACACCCCAGAAGTGACTCGAACCCATACTCCCAGGAGCAACGCAACTGGTATGTACAGGGACGCCTTAAACCACTTGAGTATGGTAAGCTCCTGGGAGTATGGGTTCGAGTCACTTCTGGGTGTGAGTTTCAGTTGTATCTAGTCCTGGGGACCATTCAGNCAAATGTGTTCCCCATTTTCTATTATATATTACATGGCTGTTAGCTTATGTTTGTAACTTCTTCACTGCAATATAAATTGGATAATTTGACATTCTGGAAAGACCTGGGTAAATACTGGCATGACCTGGGTAAATACAGGCAAAAGAAATAGGCCAATAGAAGCTGCTTTGAATAGACCAATAGGAGCTGCCTCGTATGCACCAATATGGACCAATCGGCCTTCTGCAATTTCCTTAACCTTGTCTCCAAGTGTCTGAGGCAGAAAATAAGAGAATGTCAGAGGAATGATAAGACAGCCCACAGCACCATTATTAACCAGTAATAGGGAATATTCTACTGCCCACTATACCACAAGTGGTGTTCCTCTTGCCTCGTGTAGACTGATAGGCCGTGACCACTTAATTCCCGGCGGTCTTACCCAAGTGGTCTAATAGGCTGGTTACCACCCGACCAATCACGAGCGCCCTCTTCAACTATGGCCGAAAAGAAAAGTATTTAAGTACCAGACGAGCGTCAGACTGATGCCCAAGTTTGGAGTGGGGAATTTAGGCATACAAAAAAGCCTCTTACGCCCCCCCCCCCTCCACCACAGCTCTAAAATAGCCTCTAGCCCAGCACTGGGGGAATAAACGCGATAAAAAAACGTCATATATAAAAAAAGCTCTTTTCAAGCGCGCAGTGAGAAGGGTACAGCTGAGGCATCTAGACGACACTTCTGTAGCCCAACACACCCACCACACCACCCCCCATACACCCACACCCTCCCCCACCCACCCACACACCCACACCCTCCCCCACACCCCCCACACACCCACAACAGCCAGTGTACACAAAGGCACCATGAACCAGGGACTGCGCAGTCCTCCTGCGCACTACCGCTACACAAAGACCTCTGGCACTGCCACTATGTATACGGCGGCCCACTCATTATGGCCCGGTCCACACCCCATCCCCCGTGGCCCGGTCCACACCCCAGCCACAGTGGCCCGGTCCACACCCCAGCCCCCCGTGGCCTGGTCACACCCCAGCCACAGTGGCCCGGTCCACACCCCAGCCCCCCGTGGCCCGGTCCACACCCCCAGCCCCCCGTGGCCGTCCACACCCCGCCCCGTGGCCCGGTCCACACCCCAGCCTCCCGTGGCCCGGTCCACAAACCACCAATATCACCAAATGATAACACGTGCCCTTAATGCACCGCAATTTCGACGTTACGGAATACTCGATAAACGTCAATATTCCGGCGGTGTAGCGGAATTAATCCCACTCAGTGTGTACGCATTCCCAAGGTAATTATCAGGGGGACAGGTAAGGTAATTATCAGGGGACAGGTAAGGTGATTATCAGGGACAGGTAAGGTGATTATCAGGGGACAGGTAAGGTGATTATCAGGGGACAGGTAAGGTAATTATCAGGGGACAGGTATGGTAATTATCAGGGGACAGGTATGGTAATTATCAGGAGACAGGTAAGGTAATTATCAGGGGACAGGTAAGGTGATTATCAGGGGACAGGTAAGGTAATTATCAGAAGACAGGTAAGGTGATTATCAGGAGACAGGTAAGGTAATTATCAGGGACAGGTAAGGTGATTATCAGGGAACAGGTAAGGTAATTATCAGGGGACAGGTAAGGTGATTATCAGGGGACAGGTAAGGTAATTATCAGGGGACAGGTAAGGTGATTATCAGGGAACAGGTAAGGTAATTATCAGGGGACAGGTAAGGTAATTATCAGGGGACAGGTAAGGTAATTATCAGGAGACAGGTAAGGTAATTATCAGGGGACAGGTAAGGTAATTATCAGGGGACAGGTAAGGTGATTATCAGGGAACAGGTAAGGTGATTATCAGGGGACAGGTAAGGTAATTATCAGAAGACAGGTAAGGTGATTATCAGGAGACAGGTAAGGTAATTATCAGGAGACAGGTAAGGTGATTATCAGGAGACAGGTAAGGTAATTATCAGGAGACAGGTATAACTTGCCTATATCAATTTAATAGTTGTCAGAACGTTGTATCAACGTAATAATGGGCTGAAGGCGCCGGCGTCCTTCACTGCTGCTAATATACCTCACCCACGATATATTTAACCCGCCGCCTCCCACCTTGCTTTCATCACAAGCACGTTCGTCTCCTGCCAAAGTAATGCCTATTTACTTTGTGCCATCGTGACGTCATTCGTAGTCGATGATACCGCTACGTGCCGATACCTGACGCGATACCGATGTACTTCGCTGCCCGTGACGTAAGCGCGTCCATTATGGCGGTGCTTGTGTGCATTCGCTAAAACCTCGATCAAAATGTCCAGAGGTATTCATAGGGTAGCATGTGCTTCATTCAGGACCTCGGAGGCTATCTCGTGCCAAGAGGAAGTGCCCGTGTGCGTCACAATCTCAGCTCGGGGCAATAGTGATATAAACCACCTTGTACATACAGGTGGAAGTCCTTGGCTTACACCTACACGCTTCCGATCTAAATATGGAACACGGAACGCAGCTGCTTCACGGGCCTCGCGGAAGTGGGCGCTTATTTAACGTAGATTTTATTCTAAAAATATTTTTACATCTCGTTTTCTGTTGGCTTCACAGCACACACACGCACCCTGACCATTACGTTAAAACGTTTTAATAACGTCATTGCGTTTAAAAAAAAACTTAGCATCGTGTGTTCGCAGGGAATCCACGCCTCTTTATTCATTTGTATAAATGAAAATGAATGAAAAATATCTTTACACTGTGCTGAGTTCTACATTTCTGTTAGTAGCCTGTGAGCTTTCCTTTCCCTACAACACAGTCTGTCTGTATATTTACAACCAGGTGCTAAATTACTCATGGGTGAGTAAGGGGTAAAACAGTTAAGGGATCAGTGCCCAATCGTTCCTCCCTACCCAGGGCTAGAGCCCGGCCTAGGATTCCCTGCAAAATCTTTACCTATTACCTTCCCCCCCCCCCCGTGAGCCCCTGAGCCCTGAGGCCCAGTTCTTTATCCTGGGGATAATATGTTACCTCTTGCCCCTCCCTGCCTTGTGAGTAGCCCTCCCTGTGGGTAGCCCTTCCTATGGGTAGCCCTCCCTGTGGGAAGCCCTCCCTGTGGGTAGGCCTCCCTGTGGGTAGGCCTCCCTGTGGGTAGGCCTCCCTGTGGGTAGGCCTCCCTGTGGGTAGGCCTCCCTGTGGGTAGCCCTCCCTGTGGGTAGCCCTTCCTGTGGGTAGACCTCCCTGTGGGTAGCCCTCCCTGTGGGTAGACCTCCCTGTGGGTAGACCTCCCTGTGGGTAGCCCTTCCTGTGGGTAGGCCTCCCTGTGGGTAGCCCTCCCTGTGGGTAGGCCTCCCTGTGGGAAGCCCTCCCTGTGGGTAGGCCTCCCTGTGGGTAGGCCTCCCTGTGGGTAGGCCTCCCTGTGGGTAGGCCTCCCTGTGGGTAGCCCTTCCTGTGGGTAGCCCTTCCTGTGGGTAGCCCTCCCTGTGGGTACGCCTCCCTGTGGGTAGCCCTCCCTGTGGGTAGCCCTTCCTGTGGGTAGCCCTCCCTGTGGGTAGACCTCCCTGTGGGTAGCCCCCCTGTGGGTAGACCTCCCTGTGGGTAGCCCTTCCTGTGGGTAGGCCTCCCTGTGGGTAGCCCTTCCTGTGGGTAGGCCTCCCTGTGGGTAGCCCTCCCTGTGGGTAGGCCTCCCTGTGGGTAGCCCTCCCTGTGGGTAGGCCTCCCTGTGGGTAGCCCTCCCTGTGGGTAGGCCTCCCTGTGGGTAGGCCTCCCTGTGGGTAGCCTCCCTGTGGGTAGCCCTCCCTGTGGGTAGGCCTCCCTGTGGGTAGCCCTCCCTGCGGGTAGGCCTCCCTGTGGGTAGGCCTCCCTGTGGGTAGCCCTCCCTGTGAGTAGCCCTCCCTGTGGGTAGCCCCACAGTGGGTAGCCCCCACAGTGGGTAGCCCCACAGTGGGTAGCCCCCACAGTGAGTAGCCCCCCACAGTGGGCAGCCCCCACAGTGGGTAGCCCCCACAGTGGGTCGCCCCCACAGTGGGTCGCCCCCACAGTGGGTAGCCCCACAGTGGGTAGCCCCACAGTGGGTAGCCCCCCACAGTGGGTAGCCCCCCCACAGTGGGTCGCCCCCACAGTGGGTCGCCCCCACAGTGGGTAGCCCCCACAGTGGGTAGCCCCCACAGTGGGTAGCCCCCACAGTGGGTAGCCCCCACAGTGGGTAGCCCCCACAGTGGGTAGCCCCCACAGTGGGTAGCCCCCACAGTGGGTAGCCCCCACAGTGAGTAGCCCCCCACAGTGGGCAGCCCCCACAGTGGGTAGCCCCCACAGTGGGTAGCCCCCACAGTGGGTCGCCCCCCACAGTGGGTAGCCCCCACAGTGGGTAGCCCCCACAGTGGGTAGCCCCCCACAGTGGGTAGCCCCCCACAGTGGGTCGCCCCCACAGTGGGTAGCCCCCACAGTGGGTAGCCCCCCACAGTGGGTAGCCCCCACAGTGGGTAGCCCCCACAGTGGGTAGCCCCCCACAGTGGGTAGCCCCCACAGTGGGTCGCCCCCACAGTGGGTAGCCCCACAGTGGGTAGCCCCCCACAGTGGGTAGCCCCCACAGTGGGTAGCCCCCCACAGTGGGTAGCCCCCACAGTGGGTAGCACCCCACAGTGGGTAGCCCCCACAGTGGGTAGCCCCACAGTGGGCAGCCCCCACAGTGGGCAGCCCCCACAGTGGGTAGCCCCCACAGTGGGCAGCCCCCACAGTGGGCAGCCCCCACAGTGGGCAGCCCCCACAGTGGGTAGCCCCCACAGTGGGTAGCCCCCCACAGTGGGTAGCCCCCACAGTGGGTAGCCCCCCACAGTAGGTAGCCCCCCACAGTAGGTAGCCCCCACAGTGGGTAGCCCCCCACAGTAGGTAGCCCCCCACAGTGGGTAGCCCCCCACAGTGGGTAGCCCCCCACAGTGGGTAGCCCCCACAGTAGGTAGCCCCCCACAGTGGTTAGCCCCCACAGTGGGTAGCCCCCACAGTGGGTAGCCCCCCACAGTGGGTAGCCCCCACTGTAAGTAGCCCCCACAGTGGGTAGCCCCCACAGTGGGTAGCCCCACAGTGGGTAGCCCCCACAGTGGGTAGCCCCCACAGTGGGTAGCCCCCCACAGTGGGTAGCCCCCCACAGTGGGTAGCCCCCACAGTGGGTAGCCCCCACAGTAGGTAGCCCCCCACAGTGGGTAGCCCCCCACAGTAGGTAGCCCCCACAGTAGGTAGCCCCCCACAGTAGGTAGCCCCCACAGTAGGTAGCCCCCCACAGTAGGTAGCCCCACAGTAGGTAGCCCCACAGTAGGTAGCCCCCACAGTAGGTAGCCCCCACAGTAGGTAGCCCCCACAGTAGGTAGCCCCCACAGTAGGTAGCCCCCACAGTAGGTAGCCCCCCACAGTAGGTAGCCCCCACAGTAGGTAGCCCCCACAGTAGGTAGCCCCCCACAGTAGGTAGCCCCCACAGTGGGTAGCCCCCCACAGTAGGTAGCCCCCACAGTAGGTAGCCCCCACAGTAGGTAGCCCCCCACAGTAGGTAGCCCCCCACAGTAGGTAGCCCCACAGTAGGTAGCCCCCACAGTAGGTAGCCCCCCACAGTAGGTAGCCCCCACAGTAGGTAGCCCCCACAGTAGGTAGCCCCCACAGTGGGTAGCCCCCCACAGTGGGTAGCCCCCACAGTAGGTAGCCCCCCACATTGGGTAGCCCCCACAGTGGGTAGCCCCCCACAGTAGGTAGCCCCCCCACAGTGGGTAGCCCCCACAGGGGTAGCCCCACAGTGGGTAGCCCCCACAGTGGGTAGCCCCCCAGTAGGTAGCCCCCACAGTGGGTAGCCCCCACAGTGGGTAGCCCCCCACAGTAGGTAGCCACCCACAGTGGGTAGCCCCACCACGTAGGTAGCCCCCCACAGTGGGTAGCCCCCCACAGTGGGTAGCCCCCACAGTGGGTAACCCCCCACAGTAGGTAGCCCCCACAGTGGGTAGCCCCACAGTGGCTGGCCCCCACAGTAGGTAGCCCCCACAGTGGGTAGCCCCCCACAGTGGGTAGCCCCAACAGTGGGTAGCCCCCCACAGTGGGTAGCCCCCACAGTGGGTAGCCCCCCACAGTGGGTAGCCCCCACAGTAGGTAGCCCCACAGTGGGTAGCCCCCCACAGTGGGTAGCCCCCCACAGTGGGTAGCCCCCCACAGTAGGTAGCCCCCACAGTCGGTAGCCCCCACAGTGGGTAGCCCCCACAGTGGGTATCCCCCCACAGTAGGTAGCCCCCACAGTAGGTAGCCCCCACAGTGGGCAGCCCCCACAGTGGGTAGCCCCCACAGTAGGTAGCCCCCACAGTGGGTAGCCCCCACAGTGGGTAGCCCCCACAGTGGGTAGCCCCACAGTGGGTAGCCCCCCACAGGTAGCCCCACAGTGGGTAGCCCCCACAGTGGGTAGCCCCCCACAGTGGGTAGCCCCCCACAGTAGGTAGCCCCCACAGTCGGTAGCCCCCCACAGTCGGTAGCCCCCACAGTGGGTAGCCCCCACAGTGGTTAGCCCCCCACAGTAGGTAGCCCCTACAGTGGGTAGCCCCCCACAGTAGGTAGCCCCCACAGTAGGTAGCCCCCACAGTGGGCAGCCCCACAGTAGGTAGCCCCCACAGTAGGTAGCCCCCACAGTGGGTAGCCCCCACAGTAGGTAGCCCCCACAGTGGGTAGCCCCCACAGTGGGTAGCCCCACAGTAGGTAGCCCCCACAGTAGGTAGCCCCCCCCCACAGTAGGTAGCCCCCCACAGTAGGTAGCCCCACAGTAGGTAGCCCCCCACAGTAGGTAGCCCCCACAGTGGGTAGCCCCCAGTAGGTAGCCCCCACAGTAGGTAGCCCCCCACAGTAGGTAGCCCCCAACAGTGGGTAGCCCCCACAGTGGTAGCCCCCCACAGTAGGTAGCCCCCACAGTGGGTAGCCCCCACATGGGTAGCCCCCCACAGTGGGTAGCCCCCACAGTGGGTAGCCCCCACAGTGGTAGCCCCCCACAGTAGGTAGCCGTCCACAGTAGGTAGCCCCCACAGTGGGTAGCCCCCACAGTGGGTAGCCCCACAGTGGGTAGCCCCCCACAGTAGGTAGCCCCCACAGTAGGTAGCCCCCACAGTGGGTAGCCCCCACAGTAGGTAGCCCCCCACAGTGGTAGCCCCCACAGTGGGTAGCCCCCATACCCCACATTAGCGATTTACGACATTTTCAGCTTTTTATCTTTTCCGAGAAATGGATTTATTTAATCCCATGAGAGGGGGGGAGGAGTGGGGGCAGTCAGGGTCAGATAGGATAGGCAGCTCCTATTGGTCCATACGAGGCAGCTGCTATTGGTCCATACGAGGCAGCTGCTATTGGTCCATACGAGGCAGCTCCTATTGGTCCATACGAGGCAGCTCCTATTGGTCCATACGAGGCAGCTCCTATTGGTCCATACGAGGCAGCTCCTATTGGTCCATACGAGGCAGCTCGTAATGGTCCATACGAGGCAGCTCCTATTGGTCCATACGAGGCAGCTCCTATTGGTCCATACGAGGCAGCTCCTATTGGTCCATACGAGGCAGCTCCTATTGGTCCATACGAGGCAGCTCGTAATGGTCCATACGAGGCAGCTCCTATTGGTCCATACGAGGCAGCTCCTATTGGTCCATACGAGGCAGCTCCTATTGGTCCATACGAGGCAGCTCATATTGGTCCATACGAGGCAGCTCGTAATGGTCCATACGAGGCAGCTCCTATTGGTCCATACGAGGCAGCTCCTATTGGTCCATACGAGGCAGCTCCTATTGGTCCATACCAGGTAGCTCCTATTGGTCCATACGAGGCAGCTCCTATTGGTCCATACGAGGCAGCTCCTATTGGTCCATACGAGGCAGCTCCTATTGGTCCATACGAGGCAGCTCCTATTGGTCCATACGAGGCAGCTCCTATTGGACCATACCAGGTAGCTCCTATTGGTCCATACGAGGCAGCTCCTATTGGTCCATACGAGGCAGCTCCTATTGGTCCATATGAGGCAGCTCGTAATGGTCTATACCAGGTAGCTCCTATTGGTCCATACGAGGCAGCTGCTATTGGTCCATACGAGGCAGCTCCTATTGGTCCATACGAGGCAGCTCCTATTGGTCCATACGAGGCAGCTCCTATTGGTCCATACGAGGCAGGTCCTATTGGTCCATACGAGGCAGCTCCTATTGGTCCACACGAGGCCGCTCCTATTGGTCCACACGAGGCAGCTCCTATTGGTCCATACGAGGCAGCTCCTATTGGTCCACACGAGGCAGCTCCTATTGGTCCACACGAGGCAGCTCCTATTGGTCCACACGAGGCAGCTCCTATTGGTCCACACGAGGCAGCTGCTATTAGTCCATACGAGGCAGCTCCTATTGGTCCATACGAGGCAGCTCCTATTGGTGATACGAGGCAGCTCCTATTGGTCCATACGAGGCAGCTTCTATTTACAGCCTCTGAACCTCATTCAAATATATGTCTCACCTACGCTTGAAACAATTCACTGAAGGCATCAGGAGACTACGGAGGTCTGATATGCAAGAGCAGAGTCGCTCTGCTTTCACAGTATCAGGGATACGAACCCTGTAAGGTTAAGCACCGCCTCCCCAACGCCAACGACGAGCCATTCCCTAGAATGCAACCCACAACAGGCGAGTAACTCCAAAGTGCCTATTTGGTACCAGGGGGGAAAATACGTCATGAGTAGATTAAAAAGGCGGGGCCCAAGAGCTAACAGCTCGATTCTGCTAGACCCCCCCCCCTCCTCGCTCTCCTGCGCACGCGCGTGTGTGTGTCACCCTGATCAACCAGCCTCGGGAGGACAAGCATCAACACAATCCAGGTGGACAAACCCGCCAAACTCGCGCCAATAAGCCGCGTCACCCCCAGCCGGCTTACCGGGCAGGTGTCGCCATCTATTGACACAACCCCACACTGAGCCTCGCCAGGGGGCCACAATATTCACCCAACACCGCTCACGAAACCTTTACATCTCTCCTCAGTCCTAGTCTTTACATCGATGTGACAGTTAATGAATCGCTACGAGGTTGTTTTAAACAATAACAACCTCGGGTTGTGAAGTTTACAAGCTTGCAAACTGTTTACTAAGTGTAAAACATCGCCGCCATGGTTGAGTAAAGATGCACAGGTTTCGTAAGAGGTTGTGTAAACTCTTGGTGCATTAAGGGCACAAGCCCAGTGGAGTTTAGTACATAAAAACACCCTTAATGTCTTTAGTTTGTTAATTATTATATAGTTTACCTCCTCGTTGTATACTGTCAGTGTTAGTATACTGTGTTGTATACTGTCACTGTTAGTATACTGTGTTGTATACTGTCACTGTTAGTATACTGTGTTGTATACTGTCAGTGTTAGTATACTGTGTTGTATACTGTCAGTGTTAGTATACTGTGTTGTATACTGTCAGTGTTAGTATACTGTGTTGTATACTGTCAGTGTTAGTATACTGTGTTGTATACTGTCAGTGTTAGTATACTGTGTTGTATACTGTCAGTGTTAGTATACTGTGTTGTAAACTGTCAGTGTTAGTATACTGTGTTGTATACTGTCACTGTTAGTATACTGTGTTGTATACTGTCAGTGTTAGTATACTGTGTTGTATACTGTCAGTGTTAGTATACTGTGTTGTATACTGTCAGTGTTAGTATACTGTGTTGTATACTGTCAGTGTTAGTATACTGTGTTGTATACTGTCAGTGTTAGTATACTGTGTTGTATACTGTCAGTGTTAGTATACTGTGTTGTATACTGTCAGTGTTAGTATACTGTGTTGTATACTGTCAGTGTTAGCATACTGTGTTGTATACTGTCAGTGTTAGCATACTGTGTTGTATACTGTCAGTGTTAGCATACTGTGTTGTATACTGTCAGTGTTAGTATACTGTGTTGTATACTGTCAGTGTTATTATACTGTGTTGTATACTGTCAGTGTTAGCATACTGTGTTGTATACTGTCAGTGTTAGCATACTGTGTTGTATACTGTCAGTGTTAGTATACTGTGTTGTATACTGCCAGTGTTAGTATACTGTGTTGTATACTGTCAGTGTTAGTATACTGTGTTGTATACTGTTAGTGTTAGTATACTGTCAGTGTTAGTATACTGTGTTGTATACTGTTAGTGTTAGTATACTGTCAGTGTTAGTATACTGTGTTGTATACTGTTCGTGTTAGTATACTGTCAGTGTTAGTATACTGTGTTGTATACTGTCAGTGTTAGCATACTGTGTTGTATAGTGTTAGTGTTAGTATACTGTCAGTGTTAGTATACTGAGAGTCTATGTTGTACACTGTGTTGAATACTGTCAGTGTTAATATACTGACTGTATAGTATGTTGTTGTATACTGTCAATGTTAGTATACTGTGTTGTATACTGTCAATGTTAGGACTGAATATGTTGTATACTGTGTTGTATACTGCCAGTGTTAGTATACTGAGTGTCCGTGAATTATGACTGTCACTGGAGGACCAATCACCTGTCCCCCCTGGAGGACCAATCACCTGTCCCCACTGGAGGACCAATCACCTGTCCCCCCTGGAGGACCAATCACCTGTCCCCACTGGAGGACCAATCACCTGCCCCCACTGGAGGACCAATCACCTGCCCCCACTGGAGGACCAATCACCTGCCCCACCACTGGAGGACCAATCACCTGTCCCCACTGGAGGACCAATCACCTGTCCCCACCACTGGAGGACCAATCACCTGCCCCCCCCACTGGAGGACCAATCACCTGTCCCCACTGGAGTACCAATCACCTGTCCCCACTGGAGGACCAATCACCTGCCCCACCACTGGAGGACCAATCACCTGCCCCCACTGGAGGACCAATCACCTGCCCCACCACTGGAGGACCAATCACCTGCCCCACCACTGGAGGACCAATCACCTGTCCCCACTGGAGGACCAATCACCTGTCCCCACTGGAGGACCAATCACCTGTCCCCACTGGAGGACCAATCACCTGCCCCACCACTGGAGGACCAATCACCTGTCCCCACTGGAGGACCAATCACCTGTCCCCACTGGAGGACCAATCACCTGCCCCACCACTGGAGGACCAATCACCTGCCCCCACCACTGGAGGACCAATCACCTGCCCCACCACTGGAGGACCAATCACCTGCCCCACCACTGGAGGACCAATCACCTGCCCCACCACTGGAGGACCAATCACCTGTCCCCACTGGAGGACCAATCACCTGCCCCACCACTGGAGGACCAATCACCTGCCCCACCACTGGAGGACCAATCACCTGCCCCACCACTGGAGGACCAATCACCTGCCCCCACTGGAGGACCAATCACCTGCCCCACCACTGGAGGACCAATCACCTGCCCCACCACTGGAGGACCAATCACCTGCCCCACCACTGGAGGACCAATCACCTGTCCCCACTGGAGGACCAATCACCTGTCCCCACTGGAGGACCAATCACCTGCCCCACCACTGGAGGACCAATCACCTGCCCCACCACTGGAGGACCAATCACCTGCCCCACCACTGGAGGACCAATCACCTGCCCCACCACTGGAGGACCAATCACCTGCCCCACCACTGGAGGACCAATCACCTGCCCCACCACTGGAGGACCAATCACCTGCCCCACCACTGGAGGACCAATCACCTGTCCCCACTGGAGGACCAATCACCTGTCCCCACTGGAGGACCAATCACCTGCCCCACCACTGGAGGACCAATCACCTGCCCCACCACTGGAGGACCAATCACCTGCCCCACCACTGGAGGACCAATCACCTGCCCCACCACTGGAGGACCAATCACCTGCCCCACCACTGGAGGACCAATCACCTGCCCCACCACTGGAGGACCAATCACCTGCCCCACCACTGGAGGACCAATCACCTGTCCCCCCACTGGAGGACCAATCACCTGCCCCACCACTGGAGGACCAATCACCTGCCCCACCACTGGAGGACCAATCACCTGCCCCCCCACTGGAGGACCAATCACCTGCCCCACCACTGGAGGACCAATCACCTGCCCCACCACTGGAGGACCAATCACCTGCCCCCCCTGGAGGACCAATCACCGTCAGTGTAAAACAATAACAATCCCCCCCCCACAATATGGCAGACAATCACCGCCTTGACCGTCGCCTCCATCAACACAATCATTCATGACAGTCTCGTGTCAGCTGCCAATGGTGGCAGCGGGGGGACGGAGCCAGTGGTGGCAGCGGGGGGACGGAGCCAGTGGTGGCAGCGGGGGGACGGAGCCAGTGGTGGCAGCGGGGGGACGGAGCCAGTGGTGGCAGCGGGGGGGACGGAGCCAGTGGTGGCAGCGGGGAGACGGAGCCAGTGGTGGCAGCGGGGGGACGGAGCCAATGGTGGCAGCGGGGGGACGGAGCCAATGGTGGCAGCGGGGGGACGGAGCCAATGGTGGCAGCGGGGGGACGGAGCCAATGGTGGCAGCGGGGGGGACGGAGCCAATGGTGGCAGCGGGGGGACGGAGCCAATGGTGGCAGCGGGGGGGACGGAGCCAATGGTGGCAGCGGGGGGACGGAGCCAATGGTGGCAGCGGGGGGGACGGAGCCAATGGTGGCAGCGGGGGGACGGAGCCAATGGTGGCAGCGGGGGGACGGAGCCAATGGTGGCAGCGGGGGGACGGAGCCAATGGTGGCAGCGGGGGGACGGAGCCAATGGTGGCAGCGGGGGGACGGAGCCAATGGTGGCAGCGGGGGGACGGAGCCAATGGTGGCAGCGGGGGGACGGAGCCAATGGTGGCAGCGGGGGGACGGAGCCAATGGTGGCAGCGGGGGGGACGGAGCCAATGGTGGCAGCGGGGGGACGGAGCCAATGGTGGCAGCGGGGGGACGGAGCCAATGGTGGCAGCGGGGGGACGGAGCCAATGGTGGCAGCGGGGGGACGGAGCCAATGGTGGCAGCGGGGGGACGGAGCCAATGGTGGCAGCGGGGGGACGGAGCCAATGGTGGCAGCGGGGGGACGGAGCCAATGGTGGCAGCGGGGGGGACGGAGCCAATGGTGGCAGCGGGGGGACGGAGCCAATGGTGGCAGCGGGGGGACGGAGCCAATGGTGGCAGCAGGGGGACGGAGCCAATGGTGGCAGCGGGGGGACGGAGCCAATGGTGGCAGCGGGGGGGACGGAGCCAATGGTGGCAGCGGGGGGACGGAGCCAATGGTGGCAGCGGGGGGGACGGAGCCAATGGTGGCAGCGGGGGGACGGAGCCGATGGTGGCAGCGGGGGGGACGGAGCCAATGATGGCAGCGGGGGACGGAGCCAATGGTGGCAGCGGGGGGACGGAGCCAATGGTGGCAGCGGGGGGACGGAGCCAATGGTGGCAGCGGGGGGACGGAGCCAATGGTGGCAGCGGGGGGACGGAGCCAATGGTGGCAGCGGGGGGACGGAGCCGATGGTGGCAGCGGGGGGGACGGAGCCAATGATGGCAGCGGGGGACGGAGCCAATGGTGGCAGCGGGGGGACGGAGCCAATGGTGGCAGCGGGGGGACGGAGCCGATGGTGGCAGCGGGGGGGACGGAGCCAATGATGGCAGCGGGGGACGGAGCCAATGGTGGCAGCGGGGGGACGGAGCCGATGGTGGCAGCGGGGGGGACGGAGCCAATGATGGCAGCGGGGACGGAGCCAATGGTGGCAGCGGGGGGGGGGGACTTAACCAATGGTGGCAGCGGGGGGGACTTAGCCAATGGTGGCAGCGGGGGGGACGGAGCCAATGGTGGCAGCGGGGGGGACGGAGCCAATGGTGGCAGCGGGGGGGGGACGGAGCCAATGGTGGCAGCGGGGGGACGGAGCCAATGGTGGCAGCGGGGGGACGGAGCCAATGGTGGCAGCGGGGGACGGAGCCGATGGTGGCAGCGGGGGGGACGGAGCCAATGATGGCAGCGGGGGACGGAGCCAATGGTGGCAGCGGGGGGGACTTAACCAATGGTGGCAGCGGGGGGGACTTAGCCAATGGTGGCAGCGGGGGGGACGGAGCCAATGGTGGCAGCGGGGGACGGAGCCAATGGTGGCAGCTGGGGGACGGAGCCAATGGTGGCAGCAGGGGGGACGGAGCCAATGGTGGCAGCGGGGGGACGGAGCCAGTGGTGGCAGCGGGGGGACGGAGCCAGTGGTGGCAGCAGGGGGGACTGAGGACCAGTGTAACTGTCCTGGCTACCAACATGCTATGACTCGTCAAGCATTGACACAACCACTGAAGAAACCTATGCATCTTTTAGCAATCACAACGGCTTTTGTTATTACAAATTTTGCCCGTAAAACACCAAATATTATTCTTCATCTAAATCTTGTTAGGCCTCATTTAGATTAGGCAGTTCAGTTTTGGTGGTCATATTATAAAATGACCTGCTGCATGGGTAACAGCTTCTCACCCATATCAACTTACTCAGGCTTTTCGCCCTGGAGAGGCCACTCCAGACCAACAACCAGATTGGCTTAATTTACATTCTCTGGAAAGACGAAGAATTAGGAGTGACATGATTGAGGTGTAGATGAATGGACATAAAGTGGATGTGAGAGGATGGTCTATCAAGATTCTCCCACAACTGACTTGAATGGCTCATTGCAGTGCACTGATCTCGTGCACAAGCCCTATCTCTGTTAACCCTGGATAGTGACCTGGCATGTTGGGTATCTCCAGGATGCCCACTTAACCAGGAATACGTTTATAATATGGAGGCTGCCGTATTTCCAGGCAGGAAGTAGATACAGGGAAGTTAAGCATCCATGCCATAGGGTCAGAGAGATGGCTGGTGCGAAGCGTGAGAGAGAGGGGGGGCACGCCAGCAAGGTGACAGATCTGACCTCTGGGGTCAGCCTGAACCGGCGCAATGGAGAATA
Source organism: Procambarus virginalis (assembly GCA_020271785.1). NCBI lineage: Eukaryota > Metazoa > Arthropoda > Malacostraca > Decapoda > Cambaridae > Procambarus > Procambarus virginalis. The sequence goes on along the minus strand of WNGS01081061.1, from coordinate 18,204 downwards.
ACAACTGTAACGTGGTCGTGACGTGTTCATGACGTCACCTCTGCTACTGATCATGGAACGATCAATATGATTGGTTCTCGCTCTTTTGCTGCAACGCCATTGGTCAATTGTAATCCCTTGTGTGTCCTCCACGAGATGCCCTTGAGGTTATCTTGAGATGATTTCGGGGGCTTTTTAGTGTCCCCGCGGCCCGGTCCTCGACCAGGCCTCCACCCCCCAGGAAGCAGCCCGTGACAGCTGACTAACTACCCAGGTACCTATTTTACTGCTAGGTAACAGGGGCATAGGGTGAAAGAAACTCTGCCCATTGTTTCTCGCCGGCGCCTGGGTTCGAACCCAGGACCACAGGATCACAAGTCCAGCGTGCTGTCCGCTCGGCCGACCGGCCCTGCATTCTCTTGCTAGGGTATTCACGTGAGGAAACCCGTACATAGAGGACGTGTCCTGTTCTGTCTATCGGCCAATAGACTGAACACCGTCCATTCCTCACCGTCAAGTTAAACTCTGCGTCCTTTCGATATACCAACGCTCGCCCGGAAACGCGATCATGACTATATTGTTTAGTAGCCTAGTGACAAATCACCAGAGCGAAACAGACTGGTATCAGGTAACCCCTTGTGACAAAGATCGTTGTGAGTGACCTAGAGTGAACTAAGGAGTGCCGCTGCCTAAGTAATCTGTGTGTGACTTTTACCGCACTGTACCACATGGTACCATATAGCCAGCCGCCGCCCTCACTGTACTACGTGAGGTCACCACCCTTACTCACCGACAGTGCCATCAAGTGTGTGCGTGTGTCTGTTAGACATACAGCGCGCCCTCCTGCGAGTACCCCCCGTGTCAAGTACGTTTTGTGGGAAAGCCTGTCGTCAATGGTCTCACATCATAACGAGCGAAACCAACTATCAGGCCACCTCGAGTTCTTGCATAAATGTGCCTGAGTGAGCGAGTGAATAAGAGAGGTAGCCTACCTGTAAGTACAAGATCTTGTTATTGTATTATTGTGTCTGTGTTGATCTGAGGGATCAAACACAGTTCTCACCTACTCATACCTGACACAGGTATAGGTGAAGACACCCCGACGGTGTATGCGTGTTTATCTGTGTGGTATCATGGCATTTCACTCGTCTGTGAATGTGAGCTTCACATACACCACACATTTAGTTATTGTGTGACATTATTATTGTGCATGTTATTGCCTGTCTTATTGACAGTGTATTGTTGAGTTATTGCATATCATCATTACCCGAGTATTCGGTTGCAACTCTTGTGATCCCTTTGCATACCGGCAGTTAGGTTGCCGTGTTAGTGATTGGCTGTCAACTGTGTTAAGTTAGGTGTTTCTCCACGAGTGGATCCGAGACCATTAGCCAGACGTCAAGAGTCTCGCTAATGCAACCATAGCCTTTCTGACGCCAATCTAAAGTAAATCAAGCACCCTGTGTATTAGTGGTTAAGTTAGTAAATAAACTACTGTTAAGCTTTATGCGGTGTTTCCGTTGACTCACTTCAGAATACTGCCAATATTACTCCAGCCTTCAGCTCTAAGTGTCTTCAACACCGAGTTGCCTGTAAGTCACTAAACTATAAATGTGATGAGGACCCTAGGAGTCCCTTGAAGTGTTACATCATTGAGGAGATTCCAACGACCAACGTGGAACAGGACCAGGTGAGGCTAGTCTGAGAAGAGGTCCTCAAGGACTCTAACTCGACCTTGCTCCCAGGCCCTGTACGGTTGCTCTCGTATTTTCTCTGCTGATTCCGACAGCTTCGTGAAGCGTCTGCCACATGTACACTGGCGACGTACGCATTGCAGTCGTGACAGGAAAATAGAAAACCCCCCCCCCCCCAGTGGATATTAATAAGATATTAATACATCACATTTAGTAGGACACGAAACAATGGAGATATATTGAATAAGTTTAGATTTAGGAAAGACCTGGGTAAATACTGGTAAAGAAATAGGGTCGTTGGTTTGTGTTAGAGATTAAGGGGTAGACGCGGAGTTACATGATTGTTTCAAGCGTAGGTTAGACTGTAACACGAGCTGATGGCTCAGTAGCAACTTTAACTGCTGTCAACATTGTAACACCTTTGGTGCTCTTAAGTATATTTCCTTATACCGTCTAACCAATATTCACAATTAAGAGTAACCTGGGACTTATGACCTCACATTGCACACAATTAATCACCATTAAAAGAGGGAACAAGCAGACAAAGCTGCCACCACCCTATTACCCATTTACTTACTTTAAGACTATTGATGATTACTTGAAAATTGTTGGAAGGCTCAAGACTCTTGATGGCACATGGGAGGTGACACAGGGGGGGGGGAGAACTAAGTGACACATAATAATTATGTTACCCGATAATTCTTGCAGAGTCAGCGTTCGATTCCCTGTGGTTCAAGAGGTTGGGGCACCGTTCCTTCCTCCTCATACTCAGCTCTTGTCTTATATCAGCTCTAGTCTGTCCCATATCCCTCCCAAGTGTTAAATATTAATGCTGAGTGAGCACCTTCTGTTATAAATACCTTAACTTACCTCACGTTGACCAGACCACACACTAGAAGGTGAAGGGACGACGACGTTTCGGTCCTTCCTGGACCATTCTCAAGTCGATTGTGACCATTCTCACAATTGACTTGAGAATGGTCAGGACGGACCGAAACGTCGTCGTCCCTTCACCTCTAGTGGGTGGTCTGGTCAACATACTTTAGCCCCGTATTGTGACTCATCGCCTGCTTACCTCAGGTTATCTGAATGCAGAAACGGTTGGGCAAAGCTGCCGTAGTGGAGAGTCAGCTTGGACTTACCCGTACAGCTTCAGGAAGCTGTCGTAAGCTGCGTAGGTGTCCTTGTTGTTGTTGTTGTTGTTGTTGTGTTGTTGTGTGTTGTTGTTGTTGTTGTTGTTGAGGGAAGTGATGAGGACAGTATCCTTG
>WNGS01081061.1:0-14263 GCA_020271785.1 Procambarus virginalis | reverse complement strand
AATAATTATGTTACCCGATATTCTTGCAGAATCAGCGTTCGATTCCCTGTGGTTGAAGAGGTTGGGGCACCGTTCCTTCCTCCTCATACATCAGCTCCTTGTCTTATGTCAGCTCTTAGTCTGTCCATATCCCTCCCAAGTGTTAAATATTAATGCTGAGTGAGCACCTTCTTGTTATAAATACCTTAACTTACCTCACGTTGACCAGACCACACACTAGAAGGTGAAGGGACGACGACGTTTCGGTCCGTCCTGGACCATTCTCAAGTCGATTGTGACCATTCTCACAATTGACTTGAGAATGGTCCAGGACGGACCGAAACGTCGTCGTCCCTTCACCTTCTAGTGTGTGGTCTGGTCAACATACTTTAGCCCCGTTATTGTGACTCCTCGCCTGCTTACCTCAGGTTTATCTGAATGCAGCAACGGTTGGGCAAAGCTGCCGTAGTGAGAGTCAGCTTGGACTTACCCGTACAGCTTCAGGAAGCTGTCGTAAGCTGCGTAGGTGTCCTTGTTGTTGTTGTTCTTGTCGCTGTTGTTGTTGTTGTTGTTGTTGTTGAGGGAAGTGATGAGGACAGTATCCTTGAGTCTTGTGCGTATGTGGTTGCCCACCTTCCCCTGGGGGGTGGGGGTGTCCTGGCCCACCTTCCCCTGGGGGGTGGGTGTGTCCTGGCCCACCTTCCCCTGGGGGGTGGGGGTGTCCTGGCTCACCTTCCCCTGGGGGGTGGGGCTGTCCTGGCTCACCTTCCCCTGGGGGGTGGGGGTGTCCTGGCCCACCTTCCCCTGGGGGGTGGGGGTGTCCTGGCCCACCTTCCCCTGGGGGGTGGGTGTGTCCTGGCTCACCTTCCCCTGGGGGGTGGGCGTGTCCTGGCCAACCTTCCCCTGGGGGGTGGGCGTGTCCTGGCTCACCTTCCCCTGGGGGGTGGGGGTGTCCTGGCTCACCTTCCCCTGGGGGGTGGGGGTGTCCTGGCTCACCTTCCCCTGGGGGGTGGGGGTGTCCTGGCCCACCTTCCCTCGGGGGTGGGGGTGTCCTGGCCCACCTTCCCCTGGGGGGTGGGCGTGTCCTGACCCACCTTCCCCTGGGGGGTGGGGGTGTCCTGGCTCGCCTTCCCCTGGGGGGTGGGCGTGTCCTGACCCACCTTCCCCTGGGGGGTGGGGGTGTCCTGGCCCACCTTCCCCTGGGGGGTGGGGGTGTCCTGGCCCACCTTCCCCTGGGGGGTGTCCTGACCCACCTTCCCCTGGGGGGTGGGCGTGTCCTGGCCCACCTTCCCCTGGGGGGTGTGGGTGTCCTGGCCCACCTTCCCCTGGGGGGTGGGTGTGTCCTGACCCACCTTCCCCTCGGGGGTGGGGGTGTCCTGGCCCACCTTCCCATGGGGGGTGGGTGTGTCCTGGCCCACCTTCCCCTGGGGGGTGGGCGTGTCCTGGCCCACCTCCCCCTGGGGGGTGGGTGTGTCCTGGCCCACCTCCCCCGGGGTAAGAGGCAGACAACTGACCCCTCCCACTAAAGTCTCCATGGCTACTCTTTGGACAGCAGTCCCGTCGTATCCAGTGTCTCAGCCACTGAAGGAGTCGTTTCAACCACTGAAGTCAGTGGCAGTAATTGGCCTGGTGGCAGTTAGCTCTGTACAACGTCTCACGTAACTGCTCAACAACCACTCAACCCTGTTCTGTCAATCATCAGCCTTCAAAACTATTTTTCATCAATCTAGGAATTCTGAAATATAACACCGGAATTGATTTCAATTGTTCGATCAATCATCCACCAAGACTGACGTATGTAGGTCACGGAGGCCGTAAGAACGAGGGGGTCGTAACAGCAAGGTCCACCTGACCAGGGCACATTCATCCTGCTTCACGTTCAGAATTGGTTATACATTTTTGGTATCGAGTTAGTTCGCAGAGATGGAGTTGTGGTGAGGCGGTGACCCATGTAATTATCCCAATGACCAGGTGGACATTGGGCAGTAGGGATCACTACAGGGGCTATACAGGTCACTACAGGGGCTATACAAGTCACTACAGGGGCTACAAGTCACTACAGGGCTATACAAGTCACTACAGGGGCTACAAGGCACTACAGGGGCTACACAAGTCACTACAGGGTCTATACAAGTCACTACAGGGGCTACAAGGCACTACAGGGGCTACAAGGCACTACAGGGGCTATACAGGTCACTACAGGGGCTATACAAGTCACTACAGGGGCTACAAGTCACTACAGGGGCTACAAGTCACTACAGGGGCTATACAAGTCACTACAGGGGCTATACAAGTCACTACAGGGGCTCCACAAGTCACTACAGGGGCTACAAGTCACTACAGGGGCTACAAGTCACTACAGGGGCTATACAAGTCACTACAGGGGCTACAAGTCACTACAGGGGCTACAAGTCACTACAGGGGCTATACAAGTCACTACAGGGGCTATACAAGTCACTACAGGGGCTACAAGGCACTACAGGAGCTACAAGTCACTACAGGGGCTATACAAGTCACTACAGGGGCTATACAAGTCACTACAGGGGCTACAAGACACTACAGGGGCTCCACAAGTCACTACAGGGGCTACAAGTCACTACAGGAGCTACAAGTCACTACAGGGGCTATACAAGTCACTACAAGGGCTATACAAGTCACTACAAGGGCTATACAAGTCACTACAAGGGCTATACAAGTCACTACAAGGGCTATACAAGTCACTACAGGGGCTATACAAGTCACTACAGGGGCTATACAAGTCACTACAGGAGCTACAAGTCACTACAGGGGCTATACAAGTCACTACAAGGGCTATACAAGTCACTACAGGGGCTATACAAGTCACTACAGGGGCTATACAAGTCACTACAAGGGCTATACAAGTCACTACAGGGGCTATACAAGTCACTACAGGGGCTATACAAGTCACTACAAGGGCTATACAAGTCACTACAGGGGCTATACAAGTCACTACAGGGGCTACACAAGTCACTACAGGGGGCTACACAAGTCACTACAGGGGCTACACAAGTCACTACAGGGGCTACACAAGTCACTACAGGGGCTATACAAGTCACTACAGGGGCTATACAAGTCACTACAGGGGCTATACAAGTCACTACAGGGGCTATACAAGTCACTACAGGGGCTATACAAGTCACTACAGGGGCTATACAAGTCACTACAGGGGCTATACAAGTCACTACAGGGGCTATACAAGTCACTACAGGGGCTACAAGTCACTTCAGGGGCTATACAAGTCACTACAGGGGCTCCACAAGTCACTACAGGGGCTATACAAGTCACTTCAGGGGGGCTATACAAGTCACTACAGGGGCTACAAGTCACTTCAGGGGCTATACAAGTCACTACAGGGGCTACAAGTCACTACAGGGCTACAAGTCACTTCAGGGGCTACAAGTCACTTCAGGGGCTATACAAGTCACTACAGGGGCTACACAAGTCACTACAGGGGCTATACAAGTCACTACAGGGGCTACACAAGTCACTACAGGGGCTATACAAGTCACTTCAGGGGCTACAAGTCACTACAGGGGCTACACAAGTCACTACAGGGGCTACAAGTCACTTCAGGGGCTATACAAGTCACTACAGGGGCTACAAGTCACTTCAGGGGCTATACAAGTCACTTCAGGGGCTATACAGTCACTACAGGGGCTATACAAGTCACTTCAGGGGCTACAAGTCACTTCAGGGGCTATACAAGTCACTTCAGGGGCTATACAAGTCACTACAGGGGCTATACAAGTCACTTCAGGGGCTATACAAGTCACTTCAGGGGCTATACAAGTCACTACAGGGCTATACAAGTCACTACAGGGGCTATACAAGTCACTTCAGGGGCTACAAGTCACTTCAGGGGCTATACAAGTCACTACAGGGGCTATACAAGTCACTTCAGGGGCTATACAAGTCACTTCAGGGGCTATACAAGTCACTACAGGGGCTACAAGTCACTTCAGGGGCTATACAAGTCACTTCAGGGGTCCACCACAGTCACTACAGGGGCTATACAAGTCACTTCAGGGGCTATACAAGTCACTACAGGGGCTATACAAGTCACTACAGGGGCTATACAAGTCACTTAGGGGCTATACAAGTCACTTCAGGGGCTATACAGTCACTACAGGGGCTATACAAGTCACTACAGGGGCTACACAAGTCACTACAGGGCTATACAAGTCACTACAGGGGCTATACAAGTCACTACAGGGGCTATACAAGTCACTCAGGGGCTATACAAGTCACTTTCAGGGGCTATACAAGTCACTTCAGGGGCTACAAGTCACTCAGGGCTATACAAGTCACTACAGGGGCTATACAAGTCACTTAGGGGCATACAAGTCACTACAGGGGCTATACAGGTCACTACAGGGGACTACAAGTCACTACAGGGGCTAACAAGTCACTTCAGGGGCTATACAGGTCACTACAGGGATACAAGTCACTACAAGGGCTATACAGGTCACTACAGGGGATACAAGTCACTACAGGGGCTACAAGTCACTACAGGGGATACAAGTCACTACAGGGGATACAAGTCACTACAGGGCTATACAAGTCACTACAGGGGCTATACAAGTNAGCCCCCCACAGCGGGTAGCCCCCCACAGTGGGTAGCCCCCCACACTGGGTAGCCCCCCACACTGGGTAGCCCCCCACACTGGGTAGCCCCCCACACTGGGTAGCCCCCACACTGGGTAGCCCCCCACACTGGGTAGCCCCCCACACTGGGTAGCCCCCCACACTGGGTAGCCCCCACACTGGGTAGCCCCCCACACTGGGTAGCCCCCCACACTGGGTAGCCCCCCACACTGGGTAGCCCCCCACAGTGGTAGCCCCCACAGTGGGTAGCCCCCCACACTGGGTAGCCCCCCACACTGGGTAGCCCCCACACTGGGTAGCCCCCACACTGGGTAGCCCCCCACACTGGGTAGCCCCCCCACACTGGGTAGCCCCCACAGTGGGTAGCCCCCACACTGGGTAGCCCCCCACACTGGGTAGCCCCCCACAGTGGGTAGCCCCCACACTGGGTAGCCCCCCACACTGGGTAGCCCCCCACACTGGGTAGCCCCCACAGTGGGTAGCCCCCACACGGGTAGCCCCCCACACTGGGTAGCCCCCACACTGGGTAGCCCCCCACACTGGGTAGCCCCCCACACTGGGTAGCCCCCACACTGGTAGCCCCCCACACTGGGTAGCCCCCACAGTGGGTAGCCCCCACACTGGGTAGCCCCCCACACTGGGTAGCCCCCCACACTGGGTAGCCCCCACACTGGGTAGCCCCCCACACTGGGTAGCCCCCACACTGGGTAGCCCCACACTGGTAGCCCCCCACACTGGGTAGCCCCCACACTGGGTAGCCCCCACACTGGGTAGCCCCCCACACTGGGTAGCCCCCACACTGGGTAGCCCCCACACTGGGTAGCCCCCCACACTGGGTAGCCCCCACACTGGGTAGCCCCCACACTGGGTAGCCCCCCACACTGGGTAGCCCCCACACTGGGTAGCCCCCACACTGGGTAGCCCCCCAGTGGGTAGCCCCCCACACTGGGTAGCCCCCACACTGGGTAGCCCCCACAGTGGGTAGCCCCCCACACTGGGTAGCCCCCCACACTGGGTAGCCCCCCACAGTGGGTAGCCCCCCACACTGGGTAGCCCCCCCACACTGGGTAGCCCCCCACAGTGGGTAGCCCCCCACACTGGGTAGCCCCCACACTGGGTAGCCCCAATAGCCCACATAACACTAGCGACTTACGACATTTTCAGCCTTTTATCTCTTCCGAGAAATGGATTTATTTAATCCCATGAGAGGGGGGGAGGAGGGAGGGCAGTCAGGGTCAGATAGGATAGGCAGCTCCTATTGGTCCATACGAGGCAGCTCCTATTGGTCCATACGAGCAGCTCCTATTGGTCCATACGAGGCAGCTCCTATTGGTCCATACGAGGCAGCTCCTATTGGTCCATACGAGGCAGCTCCTATTGGTCCATACGAGGCAGCTCCTATTGGTCCATACGAGGCAGCTCCTATTGGTCCATACGAGGTAGCTCCTATTGGTCCATACGAGGCAGCTCCTATTGGTCCATACGAGGCAGCTCCTATTGGTCCATACGAGGCAGCTCCTATTGGTCCATACGAGGCAGCTCCTATTGGTCCATACGAGGCAGCTCCTATTGGTCCATACGAGGCAGCTGCTATTGGTCCATACGAGGCAGCTGCTATTGGTCCATACGAGGCAGCTCCTATTGGTCCATACGAGGCAGCTCCTATTGGTCCATACGAGGCAGCTGCTATTGGTCCATACGAGGCAGCTCCTATTGGTCCATACGAGGCAGCTCCTATTGGTCCATACGAGGCAGCTCCTATTGGTCCATTCGAGGCAGCTCCTATTTACAGCCTCTGAACCTCATTCAAATATATGTCTCACCTACGCTTGAAACAATTCCCTGAAGGCATCAGGAGACTACGGAGGTCTGATATGCAAGAGCAGAGTCGCTCTGCTTTCACAGTATCAGGGATACGAACCCTGTAAGGTTAAGCACCGTCTCCCCAACGCCAACGACGAGCCATTCCCTAGAATGCAACCCACAACAGGCGAGTAACTCCAAAGTGCCTATTTGGTACCAGGGGGAAAATACGTCATGAGTAGATTAAAAAGGCGGGGCCCAAGAGCTAACAGCACGATTCTGCTAGAACCCCCCCCCCTCGCTCTCCTGCGCACGCGCGTGTGTGTGTCACCCTGATCAACCAGCCTCGGGAGGACAAGCATCAACACAATCCAGGTGGACAAACCCGCCAAACTCGCGCCAATAAGCCGCGTCACCCCCAGCCGGCTTACCGGGCAGGTGTCGCCATCTATTGACACAACCCCACACTGAGCCTCGCCAGGGGCCACAATATTCACCCAACACCGCTCACGAAACCTTTACATCTCTCCTCAGTCCTAGTCTTTACATCGGTGTGACAGTTAATGAATCGCTACGAGGTTGTTTAAAACAATAACAACCTCGGGTTGTGAAGTTTACAAGCTTGCAAACTGTTTACTAAGTGTAAAACATCGCCGCCATGGTTGAGTAAAGATGCACAGGTTTCGTAAGAGGTTGTGTAAACTCTTGGTGCATTAAGGGCACAAGCCCAGTGGAGTTTAGTACATAAAAACACCCTTAATGTCTTTAGTTTGTTAATTATTATATAGTTTACCTCCTCGTTGTATACTGTCAGTGTTAGTATACTGTGTTGTATACTGTCACTGTTAGTATACTGTGTTGTATACTGTATTGCATACTGTGTTGTATACTGTCAGTGTTAGTATACTGTGTTGTATACTGTCACTGTTAGTATACTGTGTTGTATACTGTATTGCATACTGTGTTGTATACTGTCAGTGTTAGTATACTGTGTTGTATACTGTCAGTGTTAGTATACTGTGTTGTATACTGTCAGTGTTAGTATACTGTGTTGTATACTGTCAGTGTTAGTATACTGTGTTGTATACTGTCACTGTTAGTATACTGTCAGTGTTAGTATACTGTGTTGTATACTGTCACTGTTAGTATACTGTCAGTGTTAGTATACTGTGTTGTATACTGTCAGTGTTAGTATACTGTGTTATATACGGTCAGTGTTAGTATACTGTGTTGTATACTGTCACTGTTAGTATACTGTGTTGTATACTGTCAGTGTTAGTATACTGTGTTGTATACTGTCAGTGTTAGTATACTGTGTTGTATACGGTCAGTGTTAGTATACTGTGTTGTATACTGTCACTGTTAGTATACTGTGTTGTATACTGTCAGTGTTAGTATACTGTGTTGTATACTGTCAGTGTTAGTATACTGTGTTGTATACTGTCAGTGTTAGTATACTGTGTTGTATACTGTCAGTGTTAGTATACTGTCAGTGTTAGTATACTGTGTTGTATACTGTCAGTGTTAGTATACTGTGTTGTATAGTGTCAGTGTTAGTATACTGTGTTGTATACTGTCAGTGTTAGTATACTGTGTTGTATACTGTCAGTGTTAGTATACAGCGTTGTATACTGTATTGCATACTGTGTTGTATACTGTCAGTGTTAGTATACTGTGTTGTATACTGTCAGTGTTAGTATACTGTGTTGTATACTGTCAGTGTTAGTATACTGTGTTGTATACTGTCAGTGTTAGTATACTGTGTTGTATACTGTCAGTGTTAGTATACTGTGTTGTATACTGTCAGTGTTAGTATACTGTGTTGTATACTGTCAGTGTTAGTATACTGTGTTGTATACTGTCAGTGTTAGTATACTGTGTTCTATACTGTCAGTGTTAGTATACAGTGTTCTATACTGTCAGTGTTAGTATACTGTGTTCTATACTGTCAGTGTTAGTATACTGTGTTGTATAGTGTCAGTGTTAGTATACTGTCAGTGTTAGTATACTGTGTTGTATACTGTCAGTGTTAGTGTACTGTGTTGTATAGTGTCAGTGTTAGTGTACTGTCAGTGTTAGTATACTGTGTTGTATACTGTCAGTGTTAGTATACTGTGTTGTATACTGGCAGTGTTAGTATACAGTGGTGTATACTGTCAGTGTTAGTATACTGTGTTGTATAGTGTTAGTATACTGTGTTGTATACTGTCAGTGTTAGTATACTGTGTTGTATACTGTCAGTGTTAGTATACTGTGTTGTATACTGTCAGTGTTAGTATACTGTGTTGTATACTGTATTGCATACTGTGTTGTATACTGTCAGTGTTAGTATACTGTGTTGTATACTGTCAGTGTTAGTGTACTGTGTTGTATACTGTATTGCATACTGTGTTGTATACTGTCAGTGTTGGTATACTGTGTTGTATAGTGTCAGTGTTAGTATACTGTCATTGTTAGTATACTGTGTTGTATAGTGTCAGTGTTAGTATACTGTCAGTGTTAGTATACTGTGTTGTATACTGTCAGTGTTAGTATACTGTGTTGAATAGTGTCAGTGTTAGTATACTGTCAGTGTTAGTATACTGTATTGTATACTGCCAGTGTTAGTATACTGTGTTGTATACTGTTTTGCATACTGTCAGTGTTAGTATACTGTGTTGTATACTGTATTGCATACTGTGTTGTATACTGTCAATGTTAGTATACTTTCAGTGTTAGTATATTGTGTTGTATACTGTCAGTGTTAGTATACTGTGTTGTATACTATTGTATACTGTGTTGTATACTGTCAGTGTTAGTATAGTGTGTTGTATACTGTCAGTGTTAGTATACTGTATTGTATAGTGTCAGTATACTGTCAGTGTTAGTATACTGTGTTGTATACTGTCAGTGTTAGTATACTGTGTTGAATAGTGTCAGTGTTAGTATACTGTCAGTGTTAGTATACTGTGTTGTATACTGTATTGTATACTGTTTTGTATACTGTCAGTGTTAGTATACTGTGTTGTATACTGTATTGCATACTGTGTTGTATACTGTCAGTGTTAGTATACTGTGATGTATACTGTCAGTGTTAGTATACTGTGTTGTATACTGTATTGTATACTGTGTTGTATACTGTCAGTGTTAGTATACTGTGTTGTATAGTGTCAGTGTTAGTATACTGTGTTGTATACTTTCAGTGTTAGTATACTGTGTTGTATACTGTATTGTATACTGTGTTGTATACTGTCAGTGTTAATATAATGTGTTGTATACTGTTAGTGTTAGTATACTGTCAGTGTTAGTATACTGCGTTGAATACTGTCAGTGTTAATATACTGACTGTATAGTATGTTGTATACTGTCAGTGTTAATATACTGTGATGTATACTGTCAATGTTAGGACTGAGTGTATGTTGTATACTGTGTTTTATGCTGTCAGTGTTAGTATGCTGAGTATCAGTGTTGTATTCTGTCATTGTTAGTACATTGAGTATACAGTGGCTTTTGATGCATACTGTCAGTGTTGGTATGAGAGTGTTGTATACTGTCAGTGTTAGTATACTGTCAGTGTTAGTATACTGTGTTGTATGCTGTCAGTGTCCGAGTGAATTATGTATACTGAGTGTCCGTGAATTATGACTGTCACTGAGACCCAATCACCTGTCCCCACTGGAGGACCAATCACCTGTCCCCACTGGAGGACCATTCACCTGTCCCCACTGGAGGACCAATCACCTGTCCCCACTGGAGGACCAATCACCTGTCCCCACTGGAGGACCATTCACCTGTCCCCACTGGAGGACCATTCACCTGTCCCCACTGGAGGACCATTCACCTGCCCCACCACTGGAGGACCAATCACCTGCCCCCCCACTGGAGGACCAATCACCTGTCCCCACTGGAGGACCAATCACCTGTCCCCACTGGAGGACCATTCACCTGTCCCCACTGGAGGACCAATCACCTGTCCCCACTGGAGGACCATTCACCTGTCCCCACTGGAGGACCAATCACCTGCCCCCACTGGAGGACCATTCACCTGTCCCCACTGGAGGACCAATCACCTGTCCCCACTGGAGGACCAATCACCTGCCCCCACTGGAGGACCAATCACCTGTCCCCACTGGAGGACCAATCACCTGCCCCCACTGGAGGACCAATCACCTGTCCCCACTGGAGGACCAATCACCTGTCCCCACTGGAGGACCAATCACCTGTCCCCACTGGAGGACCAATCACCTGCCCCCACTGGAGGACCAATCACCTGTCCCCACTGGAGGACCAATCACCTGTCCCCACTGGAGGACCAATCACCTGTCCCCACTGGAGGACCAATCACCTGTCCCCACTGGAGGACCAATCACCTGTCCCCACTGGAGGACCAATCACCTGTCCCCACTGGAGGACCAATCACCTGTCCCCACTGGAGGACCAATCACCTGTCCCCACTGGAGGACCAATCACCTGTCCCCACTGGAGGACCAATCACCTGCCCCCACTGGAGGACCAATCACCTGCCCCCACTGGAGGACCAATCACCTGTCCCCACTGGAGGACCAATCACCTGCCCCACCACTGGAGGACCAATCACCTGCCCCCACTGGAGGACCAATCACCGTCAGTGTAAAACAATAACAATCCCCCCCCACAATATGGCAGACAATCACCGCCTTGACCGTCGCCTCCATCAACACAATCATTCATGACAGTCTCGTGTCAGCTGCCAATGGTGGCAGCGGGGGGACAGAGCCAATGGTGGCAGCGGGGGGACGGAGCCAATGGTGGCAGCAGGGGGGACAGAGCCAATGGTGGCAGCGGGGGGACGGAGCCAATGGTGGCAATGAGTGGGGGGGGAGCCAATGGTGGCAATGAGTGGGGGGGAGCCAATGGTGGCAATGAGTGGGGGGGGAGCCAATGGTGGCAGCGGGGGGGGGGGAGGGAGCCAATGGTGGCAGCGGGGGACGGAGCCAATGGTGGCAGCGGGGGGACGGAGCCAATGGTGGCAGCGGGGGGACGGAGCCAATGGTGGCAGCGGGGGGACGGAGCCAATGGTGGCAGCGGGGGGGACGGTGCCAATGGTGGCAGCGGGGGGGGGGACGGAGCCAATGGTGGCAGCGGGGGGACGGAGCCAATGGTGGCAGCGGGGGGGACGGTGCCAATGGTGGCAGCGGGGGGGGGGGACGGAGCCAATGGTGGCAGCGGGGGGACGGAGCCAATGGTGGCAGCGGGGGGACGGAGCAAATGGTGGCAGAGGGGGGGGACGGTGCCAATGGTGGCAGCGGGGGGGGGGGGGACGGAGCCAATGGTGGCAGCGGGGGGACGGAGCCAATGGTGGCAGCGGGGGGGACGGAGCCAATGGTGGCAGCGGGGGGGGGACGGAGCCAATGGTGGCAGCGGGGGGACGGAGCCAATGGTGGCAGCGGGGGGGACGGTGCCAATGGTGGCAGCGGGGGGACGGAGCCAATGGTGGCAGAGGAAGGGGACGGTGCCAATGGTGGCAGAGGAAGGGGACGGTGCCAATGGTGGCAGCGGGGGGGGGGACGGAGCCAATGGTGGCAGCGGGGGGGGTTGAGGGAGCCAATGGTAACAGCAGCGGGGGGGGGGTTGAGGGAGCCAATGGTGGCAGCGGGGGGGGGGGGTTGAGGGAGCCAATGGTGGCAGCGGGGGGGGGACGGAGCCAATGGTGGCAGCGGGGGGGGGACGGAGCCAATGGTGGCAGCGGGGGGGGGTTGAGGGAGCCAATGGTGGCAGCGGGGGGACGGAGCCAATGGTGGCAGCGGGGGGGGGGGTTGAGGGAGCCAATGGTGGCAGCGGGGGGGGACGGAGCCAATGGTGGCAGCGGGGGGGGACGGAGCCAATGGTGGCAGCGGGGGGGGGGTTGAGGGAGCCAATGGTGGCAGCGGGGAGACGGAGCCAATGGTGGCAGCGGGGGGGGGTTGAGGGAGCCAATGGTGGCAGCGGGGGGACGGAGCCAATGGTGGCAGCAGGGGGGGGGTTGAGGGAGCCAATGGTGGCAGCGGGGGGGGGGTTGAGGGAGCCAATGGTGGCAGCGGGGGGGGGTTGAGGGAGCCAATGGTGGCAGCGGGGGGACGGAGCCAATGGTGGCAGCGGGGGGGGGTTGAGGGAGCCAATGGTGGCAGCGGGGGGGGGACGGAGCCAATGGTGGCAGCGGGGGGGGTTGAGGGAGCCAATGGTGGCAGCGGGGGGACGGAGCCAATGGTGGCAGCAGGGGGGGGGGGTTGAGGGAGCCAATGGTGGCAGCAGGGGGACGGAGCCAATGGTGGCAGCGGGGGGACGGAGCCAATGGTGACAGCGGGGGGGGGGGACAGAGCCAATGGTGGCAGCGGGGGGGGATGGAGCCAATGGTGGCAGCGGGGGGGGACGGAGCCAATGGTGGCAGCGGGGGGGGGGACGGAGCCAATGGTGGCAGCGGGCGGACGGAGCCAATGGTGGCAGCAGGGGGGGGGGGTTGAGGGAGCCAATGGTGGCAGCAGGGGGGGGGTTGAGGGAGCCAATGGTGGCAGCGGGCGGACGGAGCCAATGGTGGCAGCGGGGGGGGGGACGGAGCCAATGGTGGCAGCGGGGGGACGGAGCCAATGGTGGTAGCGGGGGACGGACGGAGCCAATGGTGGCAGCAGGGGGGACGGTGCCAATGGTGGCAGCGGGGGGGGGGGGGACTGAGGACCAGTGTAACTGTCCTGGCTACCGACATGCTATGACTCGTCAAGCATTGACACAACCACTGAAGAAACCTATGCATCTTTTAGCAACCACAGTGGCTTTTGTTATTACAAGTTTTGCCAGTAAAACACCAAGTATTATTCTTCATCTAAATCTTGTTAGGCCTCATTTAGATCAGGCAGTTCAGTTTTGGTGGTCATATTATAAAATGACCTGCTGCATGGGTAACAGCTTCTCCCCTGTATCAACTTACTCAGGCTTTGTGCCCTGGAGAGGCCACTCCAGACCAGATTGGCTTAATTTACATTCTCTGGAAAGACGAAGAATTAGGAGTGACATGATTGAGGTGTAGATGAATGGACATAAAGTGGATGTGAGAGGATGGTCTATCAAGATTCTCCCACAACTGACTTGAATGGCTCATTGCAGTACACAGTGCACTGATCTCTTGCATAAGCCCTATCTCTGTTAACCCTGGATAGTGACCTGGCATGTTGGGTATCTCCAGGATGCCCACTTAACCAGGAATACGTTTATAATATGGAGGCTGCCGTATTTCCAGGCAGGAAGTAGATACAGGGAAGTTAAGCATCCATGCCATAGGGTCAGAGAGATGGCTGGTGCGAAGCGTGAGAGAGAGAGAGGGCACGCCAGCAAGGTGACAGATCTGACCTCTGGGGTCAGCCTGAACCGGCGCAATGGAGAATAACAACTGTAACGTGGTCGTGACGTGTTCATGACGTCACCTCTGCTACTGATCATGGAACGATCAATATGATTGGTTCTCGCTCTTTTGCTGCAACGCCATTGGTCAATTGTAATCCCTTGTGTGTGTCCCATGAGATGCCCTGCATTCTCTTGCAAGGGTATTCACGTGAGGAAGCCCGTACATAGAGGACGTGTCCTGTTCTGTCTATCGGCCACTAGACTAAACACCGTCCATTCCTCACCGTCAAGTTAAACTCGGCGTCCTTTCGATATACCAACTCTCGCCCGGAATCGCGATCGTGACTATATTGTTCAGAAGCTTAGTGACAAATCACCAGAGCGAAACAGACTGGTATCAGGTAACCCTTGTGACAAAGACCGTTGTGAGTGACCTAGAGTGAACCAATGAGTGCCGCTGCCTAAGTAATCTGTGTGTGATTTTTACCACAGTGTACCACATGGTACCATATAGCCAGCCGCC
>WNGS01081051.1:0-16976 GCA_020271785.1 Procambarus virginalis | reverse complement strand
AAAGATTTTTGGAAATTATCTATCAACATATGCTTTATCATATGCTAATGTGTCAGAAAAGTGTCATAGAATAATTATATCTGAAACGTGTGTTTATTTGTTCAGACTTGAAAATGTGTAAAAGTCGTTAAAAAAAATCACCCTTTCTATTTACGCTGCTGTACTGAAACTTGGGACAATTGCAGCCCTTTTCATATACAACTAGTCAAAAAATATTGGTTGAAATTGAACAACTTTTCCGAAACCAACCTAATGCCGCCCCACTCAGGCCAGAACATTATACATTATATTTTTTAACTCTGTTACAAAAAAAGTTACATATAAGGTACAAAGATGATTATCATAAGTTTCGAGTTCCTCCAGCTCCTCCGCTGGCGTGGCAGCAACCCAGAATCCTGTGTGCATTTCCCCTCTGTATCGCCACTCTGATGCGCTGGAAAAGGAAGCTGGCAGCTCTAGGTCTCTTGTTGTTTCAATTAGCCTAGAACCCAGTCCTTAAAAAAATGGTGGCACTCTTACCCCAGGCGCCGAGTGTCTCAGAAGCAATTGGGACAAAATTGTAGTAGTGATCCAGTTCTCTGTACTTAGAGGATTTGGCTGATTCCCTGTGAGTGGCAGCGCCACCCGGATGTGCAACACTGGTGTAATGTAGGTGTTAGTGGGGTAGATATGCACGTGTAGTCCCATACCAACTGCTTGTCATTCTTACAGGGGGTTCACTGTGATACCTTCTGGGCGACCAGAAGAGTATCAAAGTTACGGGGCGTTAGGTAACGAGACTCTCTTTCACCATGGCATCCAGCTATGGTGAGGCTCTCTTGATGATGCCGGGAACTTCATTTTGCCTCGGGTGCCAGCCCCCTGTGCTTTGGCAGAGTAGGCCATGGTGGCCGCACTTGTCGGCCACCGCCTTGCCGCAAATACACCTATATTTGGCGTGGATTTGGGCAGCAAGGCAGAGAGCCACAGCAATTCGGAGGGCGTGTGGTTTGAGACGAGTGCCAGTTGCCGACATTGCAACTGTCGGCAACTGAGAATGATGTTGCTGAATACCTCCGTCTTGAAAATGAAATTTAAGATGCCTGCTTAGTGTATTCGTGGTATTCCAATGTAGCATATATTTAGGACTGCACAGTCTCTGTGGCTGCATTTGTATTGACACACTACATAGTATACCTCAGTTAGTCAGAGGAGGCAGAAATGTTATTCATAATGAGGGAAACAGTACGAAAGTTGTTATGATAAGTGATTGAACGAACCCTTGCGTTTTCACTGCATGGTTACAATTGCTGTCATTATATCTCATATCACCTTTTCACCCTTCATATATGCCTGAGTAAACGTATTCTTATAATACGCTATATTGTCATCCTTTGAGGGCCGAATATCCTCCAATAAGGCCTGATTATCCTCATTCAGCTGGCAGGTTCGCTTCTTACGTTTGTCGAATTCTGTGTTCTGTAATAGTTGTTCCCAATAATTTCCCAGATTCGTTCAAGTTCATGATCGTGCTTTCTACACCGGTCGGCATTACACCCAAGGCTCCAATCGCTATTACTGTTCTCTATTCAAGAGGACTCATTTCTTCAGTCGACTTCAATGGTTCAGTTGATATCACCAACACATCCACACCACCACCAACCTGTCCCTGCCGACCGAGCATCTCCACCTGAATTAGAATCAAATCAATCGTCGACCACTTCGACCGAAGCCCCCAGATTTCCAAACTCCATACTCTGTGTCGGCGTAGAATATCTTTCACAGAGTGGCGCTCACTCGACCCCTATGGACAGAGAATATATAACCTGACCCAGTTAAACAGGATGCTCTCTGAGGACAATCGAAAGAGAATCACCAGCAAGTGGGCCATTGACGTCCATTAAATCCAGACTCTTTGGGATATTTCCAAATTGGACCGAGAAATCCCTGACCTAGCATACCCACTACACTCTATACATACACACCTACATACACCTATAGCATACCTACATACACTCTATACCCACAGCGTACATTAGACGACCCTGCCAGTGGGGGTGAGGAAGAAGCCAATCCCACCTACAGAAAGCACGTGTACTACGACCCAGAAATTATCATTCTAGCACTGCTGAACCTCTTGCAAGATGAATGTGAGCGTCCTCACGAACTTCAACCACTACAAAAGATCCTCACCTAGTTCAAATCCAAAGTGGTTGGGCCACCGCTCTATACCTTGTCACTCAACCTTGTCTTCAGTTACTAGCTCGAGTTCTTTGCATCCTCGTCCCGTCCTCTCATCCCCTGCTTACCACCTGTATTGTCTTCGAAACGAAACGAATAATATCTGGAAGGAATTTCTGTAGGCATATGTGCTTCGAAAGGTGCCCCATTACTCGTTTATACACAGAGTTTACTGTAGTTCCGGAATATGTCTATTGCTAAATTATACTACCGGCTGGTCAGTAAACCTCTGTGGTGGCCTTAATAACACTACCGTGTTTGATAGACTCTAAACCCAGCTTCAAAGTAACCAATTTCTGCTGATATTTGTGAATTACCTGAACAAGCAGTTGCAAATAAAATAAACTTCCAGTTCCATGTCCATGACGCCATGGCTTCCTAGGGCAGTTGGTTGCTGATTCTTGACCTACTGGAAGTAGACAAAATTGTCTATTATCTTTTGGCAAAATCCATCTTGTAATATGTACCATTTACACATATATTTAAACACACATACTCACATTGCCATTTTTTATCAATATTTTCCTGAAGTGAAGTTAGAAATTTTGAAGGAAAAACTGGACGTTCCTTGTCATATGCCTGCATGATTGTATGGCTGAACTAACTCACAAACAAAAAAATAAGTAGTACCATCTCACATATAATACATATTACAAGGTTCATTCTCAAGTGAGGAATAACAGGACAACCTTCACTTGAGAATGAACCTTGTAGGTTCGAAACGTTGAGTAAAACATAATAAGTATAATACATTATATAGTTAGTTTTAATTCTTTTTGTCCACCTAGAACAAATGACATTTGGAAAAATCCGCTTCCAATTAAATCAAGATGCAAGAGCACTAGTAAATGGATAGAAGCCCTAAACAAGAAAATAATCAACCTGGAACATGTAGTTATATTGTTTGTGTCTGCAAACTTAACACTTTTGTTAAGAAGTGTTAAGTTGCAGACATAAACAGTTCTCTCTTCTGTCATGTTAGAGATTCTTACATGACAGAAGAAGGAAGATTGGTCTTCCTCTAAAAAAATCTTTCCTCCCTCTACACAGACGCCGCCTCGTGGACTCGGCTCTGATACACAACCTACCCAACATGAACCTGAGTCTTGGCTTTGTTGTTGTTGACTCTTCCCTTTCACAGTATATACTCAAATGTTCTAAACTTTCTAACAAACGTGACCTAAGTCTACCCTTCCTTTTATCTTTATTTTTCTTTCTCTTGTTTTCTCATACGATCCTTTTCTTATTCCTATTATTACACACTCTATTACACCTTACCTTCCGTACCTTTTGCCTTGCTATTATCTTCCTCTGAGATTTCAATCTCCTCGCCTCTCTCTTGCCTATTTACTGCCCTTGCCTCCTGCATCTCATCACAATCGACTCTATAATGGTCCAGGACGGATCGAAACGTCGTTGTCTCTTTAATTCTTGTCTGTGGTTTGGTTAACATTTTTCAGCCATGTTATTGTGACTCTTCATTTACATCTAAGACACTGGTACTCTGTGATGCCCACTTTCCCTTGCTGTCCTAACCACAGGTTTATAATGTTAATTGGTTTATCCTGGGCTAGTGTTGTGCCTGCTATTAGTTCTTTTAGTTAAATGCTCTTGTAGTTTGCTACTAAGGATGTCATATTTTTCTTTGAAGGAAAACACCACAGTCTCACGGTATAGTAAGTCCCCTCGGACATATTTTGGGTTAAATGTCTGTTGTTATGACCGAAGAGCCTGTTGGATTGTCTAATTAAGTTTATGCCTTTTTTCTTTACATAAATGTTGATGAAATATTTTTGTTGTTAAAATTCTAGTACCAAATATATGTTCATAGATTACTTTAATATTTAACATTCAATAGTAAGTCATTTATGAAATTGAAACTCTAGTCAAAATATTTCTCAGCCTCAGCCTTTGATGAATTTGAAAGATTTTATTCAACAGAAGGATAATTCGGCCAACTTATAAATTCCACAGTAGGAAGACAAGCCATAAGACATGTAATTAATATTGATTCACAGAGAGTAATCACACTAACGTGATGTATCAGTGAGAAATTCTGTAGGAGCTGTGATGAGAATTCGAATCTATGCAGTGGATGTTCCAACGCACACGCCCCAGACAACCAGGCCACGACATGGTCAAAAGGAGAGTAACCTGGAGTTCTACTGAACATACAAGGATTTTCTGAGGCTTTCATTGAAGTCTGAACAGGCTTTTTACACAATCCCCCCATGCACTCTGGCTCTGTCATCCAGACATACACAGAACTCTTTCAATACACAGAGAGTAATCACACTAACGTGACTGCATCAATGAGAAATCCAGTAGGAGCCTTGATGAGAGTTCGAACCTGTGCTGTGGGTGTTCCCACTCACCCTAGAGAATGTAACCATGTAGGTCCGAAAATAAGTAATTATATACCATCCTTAACTGTGCTCAACTCTTTAAGACATAATGGAAACATGCTCGTGTCTGAAGCTAAATACAAATACAACACAATTTTTAATGATGATAACATTCCATTTCATGTTCTAGGTAAACTAAAAGAATATTCAACTGTTGAATATAACTGTTGAATATAGCCCTAAGCGTCTTTTCCTATATGTAGGATTTCAGTGATGAGTTTTACATGTATATACTTCTAAATACATGGATTGTGAAATACTAATGATATTGTTCGCGATTTTTGTTAGACCTAAGCTGGAATATGCGGCGGTTGTATGGTGCGTAGAGGCCTGACGACTGAGCAGACAGCACTCGGAATTCGAAGTCCTAAGGTTCCAGAGTTCGATCCCCGGCAGAGGCGGAAACAAATGGGCACAGTTGCTTTTACCCTGATGCACATGTTCACCTAGAAGTAAACAGGTACCTGGGAGTTAGACAGCTGCTACGGGCTGCTTCCTGGGGGTGTGTAACAAAAAGGAGGCCTGGTCGAGGACCGGGCCGCAGGGACGCTGAGCCCCGAAATCATCTCAAGATAACGTGCCCATATCTTGAGAAACACATCAACAAAATGGAAATGCTGCAAAGACATGCAACTAAATGGCTCTTAGAACTTAAGGACAAGAGCTACAAGGAGAGGTTAGAGGCATTAAATATGCCAAAACTAGATGATAGAAGAAAAAGAGGTGATATGATCACTAAGCATAAAATAGCAACGGAAATCGATCAAATTAACAGGGAAGAATTCCAGAGACCTGGAACTTCAAGAAAAGAGGTCATTGATTTAAACTAACTAAACAAAGCTGGGACTACCCACCACCTAGATTCGAGCCTTCATCTCGGCTCTTACGAGATTGGTGCACTCATATTAGTGTGATTACTCTGTGTAGTGAAAGAGGAGCCTCAGATAAGCATTCCTAGATGACAGAGCCAGAGTGTATGGGGGGGGGGGGGATTGTGTGAAAATCCTGGAAATCCTGGAAAGCTAGAAGTCTCAGAAAACACTTGAGTCTTCAGAAGAACTCCATGTGGCAATCCTTTTGACCATGTCGTGGACTGATTGTCTGGGGTGTGTCCATGGACTACAAACCGCATAGGCTCGAACCTCATCGCAGCTCCTACGGAATTTATCTATAGTGACGTTATGTCAGTCAGATGGTACGTCACACGAATACAATATTTTTACTTTCAACAGAAATGATTCTTTCAAGAAAAAGTCTAAAAATAATAAATACTGTGCGTAAATGATGCACCAGTCTTACCTGGAGTGTATGTGCAGTGTAAGTACCTGAGGCAGGTATCAGTGGTGAAGCAGGTGGTCTCTACTGCGTCTTCTGTGTCAAAGGGAGATAATTCTTGCTCACGGGGAGATAAGAGACAGCTCTCTCAAGCTGCACATGTTGTGTTCCCTTCACTTATCCTCCTTTTATCATAATTCCTCTTTAAGGAGAACAAACCCACCTGCCACACTGATATGCAAAACAAAGATGTACGGGTACATCTACGCTTTAGCATGGGATATAACAGTGGTGAGTTATGTCTACGGAGTTGCATGATAGGATAATATTGTGTTATTTATCTATACATTTGCATGGGAGTTAAAAATGATATTATTCCACAACCTCTGATGGAAGAGAATGACAGTATTATAGACGGACTACACCCCTCTGAGCACTACTGTAATGGGTGGACTACACCCCTCTGAGCACTACTGTAATGGGTGGACTACACCCCTCTGAGCACTACTGTAATGGGTGGACTACACCCCTCTGAACACTACTGTAATGGGTGGACTACACCCCTCTGAGCACTACTGTAATGGGTGGACTACACCCCTCTGAGCACTACTGTAATGGGTGGACTACACCCCTCTGAGCACTACTGTAATGGGTGGACTACACCCTCTGAGCACTACTGTAATGGGTGGACTACACCCCACTGAGCACTACTGTAATGGGTGGACTACACCCCTCTGAGCACTACTGTAATGGGTGGACTACACCCCTCTGAACACTGCTGTAATGGGTGGACTACAACCCTCTGAGCACTGCTGTAATGGATGAACAAGACTCCTCTGAGCACTACTGTAATGGGTGGACTAGACTTCTCTGAGCACTACTGTAATGGGTGGACTACACCCTCTGAGCACTGCTGTAATGGGTGGACTGCACCCTTCTGGAAATTACTGTAAGGGTGGACTAGACTCCTCTGAGCACTACTGTAATGGGTGGACTACACCCCTCTGAGCACAACTGTAATGGGTGGACTACACCCCTCTGAGAACTACTGTAAGGGTGGACTACACCCCTCTGAACACTACTGTAATGGGTGGACTACACCCCTCTGAGCACTACTGTAATGGGTGGACTACACCCCTCTGAGCACTACTGTAATGGGTGGACTACAACCTTCTGAGCACTACTGTAATGGGTGGACTAGACTCTTCTGAACACTACAGTAATGGGTAGACTACACACCCTCTGAACACTACAGTAATGGGTGGACTACAACCCTCTGAGCACTACTGTAATGGGTGAACAAGACTCCTCTGAGCACTACTGTAATGGGTGGACTAGACTCCTCTGAGCACTACTGTAATGGGTGGACTAGACTCCTCTGCGCACTACAGTAATGGGTGAACTAGACTCCTCTGAGCACTATTGTAATGGGTGGACTAGACTCCTCTGAGCACTACTGTAATGGGTGGACTAGACTCCTCTGAGCACTACTGTAATGGGTGGACTACACTCCTCTGAGCACTACTGTAATGGGTGGACTACAACCCTCTGAGCACTACTGTAATGGGTGGACTACACTTCTCTGAGCACAACTGTATGGGTGGACTACACCCCTCTGAGCACTGCTGTAATGGGGTGAACAAGACTCCTCTGAGCACTACTGTAATGAGTGGACTAGATTCTCTGAGCACTACTGTAATGGGTGGACTACACCCTCTGAGCACTGCTGTAATGGGTGGACTAGACTCCTCTGAGCACTACTGTAATGGGTGGACTACACTCCTCTGAGCACTACTGTATGGGGGACTACACTCCTCTGAGCACAACTGTAATAAGGACTACAACCCTCTGAGCACTACTGTAATGGGTGGACTACACCCCTCTGAGCACTACTGTAATGGGTAGACTACACCCCTCTGAACACTACTGTAATGGGTGGACTAGACTCCTCTGAGCACTACTGTAATGGGTGGACTACACTCCTCTGAGCACTACTGTAATGGGTGGACTACACTCCTCTGAGCACAACTGTAATGGGTGGACTACAACCCTCTGAGCACTACTGTAATGGGTGGACTACACTCCTCTGAGCACTACTGTAATGGGTGGACTACAACCCTCTGAGCACTACTGTAAGGGGACTACACTCCTCTGAGCACTACTGTAATGGGTGGACTACACTCCTCTGAGCACTACTATAATGGGTGGACTAGACTCCTCTGAGCACTACTGTAAGGGGGACTAGACTCCTCTGAGCACTACTGTAATGGGTGGACTAGACTCCTCTGAGCACTACTGTAATGGGTGGACTAGACTCCTCTGAGCACTACTGTAATGGGTGGACTACAACCCTCTGAGCATACTGTAATGGGGGACTACACTCCTCTGAGCACAACTGTAATGGGTGGACTACACTCCTCTGAGCACTACTGTAATGGGTGGACTACACTCCTCGAGCACTGCTGTAATGGGTGGACTACACCCCTCTGAGCACAACTGTATGGGTGGACTACACTCCTCTGAGCACTACTGTAATGGGTGGGACTACACTCCTCTGAGCACTACTGTAATGGGTGGACTACACTCCTCTGAGCACTACTGTAATGGGTGGACTACACTCCTCTGAGCACTACTGTAATGGGTGGACTACACTCCTCTGAGCACTACTGTAATGGGTGGACTACACNGGGTGTAGTCCACCCATTACAGTAGTGCTCAGTGGGGTGTAGTCCACCCATTACAGTAGTGCTCAGAGGGGTGTCTAGTCCACCATTACAGTAGTGCTCAGAGGGGTGTAGTCCACCCATTACAGTAGTGCTCAGAGGGGTGTAGTCCACCCATTACAGTAGTGCTCAGAGGGGTGTAGTCCACCCATTACAGTAGTGCTCAGAGGGGTGTAGTCCACCCATTACAGTAGTGCTCAGAGGGGTGTAGTCCACCCATTACAGTAGTGCTCAGAGGGGTGTAGTCCACCCATTACAGTAGTGCTCAGAGGGGTGTAGTCCGTCTATAATACTGTCATTCTCTTCCATCAGAGGGTGGAATAATATTTTTGACTCCATGCAAATGTATAGATAAATAACACAATATGATCCTATCATGCAAACTCGTAGAAATAACTCACCACTGTTATATCCATGCTAAAGCGTAGATGTACCCGTACATCTTTGTTTTGCATATCAGTGTGGCGGTGGGTTGTTCTCCTTAAAGAGGAATTATGATAAAAGGAGGATAAGTGAAGGGAACAAACATGTGCAGCTTGAGAGAGCTGTCTCTTATCTCCCCGTGAGCAAGAATATCTCCCTTTGACACAGAAGACGCAGTAGAGACCACCTGCTTCACCACTGATACCTGCCTCAGGTACTTACACTGCACATACACTCCAGGTAAGACTGGTGCATCATTTACGCACAGTATTTATTATTTTTAGACTTTTTCTTGAAAGAATCATTCTGTTGAAAGTAAAAATATTGTATTCGTGTGACGTACATCTGACTGACATAACGTCACTATAGATAAATTCCGTAGGAGCTGCGATGAGGTTCGAGCCTATGCGGTTTGTAGTCCATGGACACACCCCAGACAATCAGTCCACGACATGGTCAAAAGGATTGCCACATGGAGTTCTTCTGAAGACTCAAGTGTTTTCTGAGACTTCTAGCTTTCCAGGATTTCCAGATTTTCACACAATCCCCCCCCCCCCCATACACTCTGGCTCTGTCATCTAGGAATGCTTATCTGAGGCTCCTCTTTCACTACACAGAGTAATCACACTAATATGAGTGCACCAATCTCGTAAGAGCCGAGATGAAGGCTCGAATCTAGGTGGTGGGTAGTCCCAGCTTTGTTTAGTTAGTTTAAATCAATGACCTCTTTTCTTGAAGTTCAGGTCTCTGGAATTCTTCCCTGTTAATTTGATCGATTTCCGTTGCTATTTTATGCTTAGTGATCATATCACCTTTTTTTCTATCATCTAGTTTTGGCATATTTAATGCCTCTAACCTCTCCTTGTAGCTCTTGTCCTTAAGTTCTAAGAGCCATTTAGTTGCATGTCTTTGCAGCATTTCCATTTGTGATGTGTTTCTCAAGATATGGGCACGTTATCTTGAGATGATTTCGGGGCTCAGCGTCCTGCGGCCCGGTCCTCGACCAGGCCTCCTTTTTGTTACACACCCCCAGGAAGCAGCCCGTAGCAGCTGTCTAACTCCCAGGTACCTGTTACTTCTAGGTGAACATGTGCATCAGGGTAAAAGCAACTGTGCCCATTTGTTTCCGCCTCTGCCGGGGATCGAACTCTGGAACCTTAGGACTTCGAATTCCGAGTGCTGTCTGCTCAGTCGTCAGGCCTCTACGCACCATACAACCGCCGCATATTCCAGCTTAGGTCTAACAAAAAATCGCGAACAATATCATTAGTATTTCACAATCCATGTATTTAGAAGTATATACATGTAAAACTCATCACTGAAATCCTACATATAGGAAAAGACGCTTAGGGCTATATTCAACAGTTATATTCAACAGTTGAATATTCTTTTAGTTTACCTAGAACATGAAATGGAATGTTATCATCATTAAAAATTGTGTTGTATTTGTATTAGCTTCAGACACGAGCATGTTTCCATTATGTCTTAAAGAGTTGAGCACAGTTAAGGATGGTATATAATTACTTATTTTCGGACCTACATGGTTACATTCTCTAGGGTGAGTGGGAACACCACAGCACAGGTTCGAACTCTCATCAAGGCTCCTACTGGATTTCTCATTGATGCAGTCACGTTAGTGTGATTACTCTCTGTGTATTGAAAGAGTTCTGTGTATGTCTGGATGACAGAGCCAGAGTGCATGGGGGGATTGTGTAAAAAGCCTGTTCAGACTTCAATGAAAGCCTCAGAAAAATCCTTGTATGTTCAGTAGAACTCCAGGTTACTCTCCTTTGACCATGTCGTGGCCTGGTTGTCTGGGGCGTGTGCGTTGGAACATCCACTGCATAGATTCGAATTCTCATCACAGCTCCTACAGAATTTCTCACTGATACATCCGTTAGTGTGATTACTCTCTGTGAATCAATATTAATTACATGTCTTATGGCTTGTCTTCCTACTGTGGAATTTATAAGTTGGCCGAATTATCCTTCTGTTGAATAAAATCTTTCAAATTCATCAAAGGCTGAGGTGAGAAATATTTGACTAGAGTTTCAATTCATAAATGACTTACTATTGAATGTTAAATATTAAAGTAATCTATGAACATATATTTGGTACTAGAATTTTAACAACAAAAATATTTCATCAACATTTATGTAAAGAAAAAAGGCATAAACTTAATTAGACAATCCAACAGGCTCTTCGGTCATAACAAACAGACATTTAACCCAAAATATGTCCGAGGGGACTTACTATACCGTGAGACTGTGGTGTTTTCTTCAAAGAAAAATATGACATCCTTAGTAGCAAACTACAAGAGCATTTAACTAAAAGAACTAATAGCAGGCACAACACTAGCCCAGGATAAACCAATTAACATTATAAACCTGTGGTTAGGACAGCAAGGGAAAGTGGGCATCACAGAGTACCAGTGTCTTAGATGTA
This sequence comes from Procambarus virginalis, assembly GCA_020271785.1. Classification (NCBI taxonomy): domain Eukaryota; kingdom Metazoa; phylum Arthropoda; class Malacostraca; order Decapoda; family Cambaridae; genus Procambarus; species Procambarus virginalis. The sequence continues at coordinate 5,485 of WNGS01081051.1, read as the reverse complement.
AATGAAGAGTCACAATAACATGGCTGAAAAATGTTAACCAAACCACAGACAAGAATTAAGAGACAACGACGTTTCGATCCGTCCTGGACCATTATAGAGTCGATTGTGATGAGATGCAGGAGGCAAGGGCAGTAAATAGGCAAGAGAGAGGCGAGGAGATTGAAATCTCAGAGGAAGATAATAGCAAGGCAAAAGGTACGGAAGGTAAGGTGTAATAGAGCGTGTAATAATAGGAATAAGAAAAGGATCGTATGAGAAAACAAGAGAAAGAAAAATAAAGATAAAAGGAAGGGTAGACTTAGGTCACGTTTGTTAGAAAGTTTAGAACATTTGAGTATATACTGTGAAAGGGAAGAGTCAACAACAACAAAGCCAAGACTCAGGTTCATGTTGGGTAGGTTGTGTATCAGAGCCGAGTCCACGAGGCGGCGTCTGTGTAGAGGGAGGAAAGATTTTTTTAGAGGAAGACCAATCTTCCTTCTTCTGTCATGTAAGAATCTCTAACATGACAGAAGAGAGAACTGTTTATGTCTGCAACTTAACACTTCTTAACAAAAGTGTTAAGTTTGCAGACACAAACAATATAACTACATGTTCCAGGTTGATTATTTTCTTGTTTAGGGCTTCTATCCATTTAACTAGTGCTCTTGCATCTTGATTTAATTGGAAGCGGATTTTTCCAAATGTCATTTGTTCTAGGTGGACAAAAAGAATTAAAACTAACTATATAATGTATTATACTTATTATGTTTTACTCAACGTTTCGAACCTACAAGGTTCATTCTCAAGTGAAGGTTGTCCTGTTATTCCTCACTTGAGAATGAACCTTGTAATATGTATTATATGTGAGATGGTACTACTTATTTTTTTTGTTTGTGAGTTAGTTCAGCCATACAATCATGCAGGCATATGACAAGGAACGTCCAGTTTTTCCTTCAAAATTTCTAACTTCACTTCAGGAAAATATTGATAAAAAATGGCAATGTGAGTATGTATGTTTAAGTATATGTGTAAATGGTACATATTACAAGATGGATTTTGCCAAAAGATAATAGACAATTTTGTCTACTTCCAGTAGGTCAAGAATCAGCAACCAACTGCCCTAGGAAGCCATGGCGTCATGGACATGGAACTGGAAGTTTATTTTATTTGCAACTGCTTGTTCAGGTAATTCACAAATATCAGCAGAAATTGGTTACTTTGAAGCTGGGCTTAGAGTCTATCAAACACGGTAGTGTTATTAAGGCCACCACAGAGGTTTACTGACCAGCCGGTAGTATAATTTAGCAATAGACATATTCCGGAACTACAGTAAACTCTGTGTATAAACGAGTAATGGGGCACACTTTCGAAGCACATATGCCTACAGAAATTCCTTCCAGATATTATTCGTTTCGTTTCGAAGACAATACAGGTGGTAAGCAGGGGATGAGAGGACGGGACGAGGATGCAAAGAACTCGAGCTAGTAACTGAAGACAAGGTTGAGTGACAAGGTATAGAGCGGTGGCCCAACCACTTTGGATTTGAACTAGGTGAGGATCTTTTGTAGTTGGTTGAAGTTCGTGAGGACGCTCACATTCATCTTGCAAGAGGTTCAGCAGTGCTAGAATGATAATTTCTGGGTCGTAGTACACGTGCTTTTTGTAGGTGGGATTGGCTTGCTTCCTCACCCCACTGGCAGGGTCGTCTAATGTACGCTGTGGGTATAGAGTGTATGTAGGTATGCTATAGGTGTATGTAGGTGTGTATGTATAGAGTGTAGTGGGTATGCTAGGTCAGGGATTTCTCGGTCCAATTTGGAAATATCCCAAAGAGTCTGGATTTAATGGACGTCAATGGCCCACTTGCTGGTGATTCTCTTTCGATTGTCCTAAGAGAGCATCCTGTTGAAATGGGTCAGGTTATATATTTTCTGTCCATAGGGGTCGAGTGAGCGCCACTCTGTGAAAGATATTCTACGCCGACACAGAGTATGGAGTTTGGAAATTTGGGGGCTTCGGTCGAAGTGGTCGACGATTGATTTGATTCTAATTCAGGTGGAGATGCTCGGTCGGCAGGGAACAGGTTGGTGGTGGCTGTGGATGTGTTGGTGATATCAACTGAACCATTGAAGTCGACTGAAGAAAATGAGTCCTCTTGAATAGAGAACAGTAATAGCGATTGGAGCCTTGGGTGTAATGCCGACCGGTGTAGAAAGCACGATCATGAACTTGAACGAATCTGGGAAATTATTGGGAACAACTATTACAGACACAGAATTCGAGTGGACAGGGGAGGATGGTAATTGTGGGACGAACGAGGGCACGGAGGAGTTGGGGATGAGGGGGCGGAGGAGTTGGGGATGAGGGGACTGGGAAATGGAGAATGGTGGGGAGGACAAGGAAAAGGGGAGGGAGGAATTGTAGGGTGAACGAGGGGACGAGGGGTGTTGGTGTGGAGGACGAGGTGACGATGGAGTGGGGAATGGTGGGGAGGACAAGGGGACCGTGGATTGGGGAATGGTTGGGAGGACGAGGGGACGTGGGAGGGGGGAAATAATGGGGAGGATTGGGGGACAGGGAAGGTTGCAGTGACTCAGCAACACACATGCGTTGGTGAGCCACAGCAACGCGTTGCCGGGTACAGCTAGTCTCAAATAAGGGAGTAGAGATAAGAGAACAAGCTGGAGGTAGCGGTGATATCTTCGTCCTCGACGAAGGTCAGTGGATGACTGAGGGAGGGAAGCCCCCGGCGGCAGATGCGGCCAGCAGTGTGTCGGGACATGTCGAAAATGAACCCGCCCAAGATGGGGGAGGACCGGCGCGGCTACGTGTTAGTGTTTAAAGAGATATCGGATGGAGGAGTTATATTTTCTGTGAATACATTTAATTAGGTTTTAGTGGGAACATTTTTACTGGCATGGCAAAGGAATCGCAGGTTTGTTAAGGGAGGAGTTGATGGAAGAAATTCGAGGCCAGGGAAGAAGTTAATGGAGAAACTTTGAGGCTGGAGAAGTGTATGCTGAAATCTGTTGGAGAGCAGAACTCCATAATGAGGAGTTGACCTCAAGCAATGGAAAAGAACAGTAAAGAGGAATTTCACGTGTCTCTGTGAAATCAGCAGTGGAGCATCACTGATGTTGGATGAGGACTTCATTGTGCAGCAGTTTTGGGAGAACTGCAGAAGTGTCTTGTTTAATATTTTGGAGATCCTAGAGGCATACATGGTAGTGAGCCTCTAGGAGCAGAACAGAGGTTTATTTTGGATACGCAGGAATGTATAAGGGGAGTTCTTGAATGCTTATTGGCATGTAAGATGCAGTGTAAGGTTAGAGATGGATTTCTTCTTGTGTTGAGGAGTATTTATGTAGATGTTTCTAAAGTTTCAGTCCCAGGCTGAGTTTTATATACTTTAGGGCTGATTGTACAATAATGTTGTGACAAGATTTCAACCCCATTTAGTGAGGGAGAAGTGGTAAGCCAAGAGTTGAGCAGCCACTTGATATGAACAGTTGGTGAAACCGGGATATGTTATTGGATTGCTACCGGGTTGTAACACCTTAGAGTGTTGTATGATAATACCTTATTTTTTATATAACGTATTGTACAGGTTTTTTCGTTTATTAAATGTTTATAGTTAGCTGGCTTTTGCTCTTGTCCTGGTGAGGCTTCCAGAAGTAGGAAAGAGAGAGAGAGAGAGAGAGAGAGAGAGAGAGAGAGAGAGAGAGAGAGAGAGAGAGAGAGAGAGAGGAGAGAGAGAGAGAGAGAGAGAGAGAGAGAGAGAGAGAGAGAGAGAGAAAGGATAATGGCTGCAGACAGGGTGGCAGAAAGTTCTATTTCACAAAAAGGGGGATTTAGGAGATCATTTCAAAAAGGAGAGAGTGGGAGTCACAGCGGCTCAAGTAGGGTGTGTACATGAGACAACGAGGCCAGTGTTGGAGCCGCACCCCTAATGTGTGATGCTGAACCCTCTCCAAGTTCAAGAGATATACAGGTGATCTCTTGAGTAAATTTCAAGCTCTCCAGTGTCTACTGCTGGTCGACCAACCGTAGCAGAGTATGGCTGCAGAGGTCGCTTGTTTGTTCTGGCACAGAGTGGTGGGGGACGTTGTCCGCCTGTACTTAAGTAACGGTCTGATACAACAGTCAAAGCTCTCTCTGGAGGTTTAAGTTCCATAAGGGGCAATAGGTTCCAATTTGCCAAAATATACAATAAATGAAAACTCGTTCGATTTCAATCAAACTTTTTTGACAAGTTGTATATGAAAAGTGTTCATCTGGTCCAAGTTTCAGCATCGAGGAATTAAAGGAAGGGATAACAAAAATACTGATTCAAGTGTCAAATTTATACCAAAATGGTCAAAAACGATTATCAAACAAAAGTATCAACTGAAATCATATCTATGACTCATTGCTATCACAATAGCATATATTAAAAAATATTTAATTAGTTTAATTGGAAAAAAAATTAAGTTAAAAAAAATAGATTTTTTTTTTCAAATTTTTTTTGTTTCTGTTTTTTATCAAACGATTTGCATGAAACTTATATACCTGACTGCACGTAAGCCTATCTGTAAGGGTGCCAATTTTGGAGAAAAGTGGTTGATGTCAACCTCAGCCACAGATTTAGAACCTTAGACTTTATTATTTGCTGATTTTTTCAATAACATAAACGTTCAAATAACTTTTTCATTTTTTATTCAATTACATGAAACTTACACAGTATATGTAGAGTGCATGTCTCTAAATGTTGTTGATAGCTTTTCTCTAAGTTCATTTATTGATTTTATAATAGCAATAAACATGACATATTTGCATAATTTTGGGGGGAACTTTGAAAATTTGTATTAGGAAAACTAAAGATGTTTTGGAATTATCTATCAACATATGCTTTATCATATGCTAATGTGTCAGAAAGTGTCATAGAATAATTATATCTGAAACGTGTGTTATTTGTTCAGACTTGAAAATGTGTAAAAGTCGTTAAAAAAAATCACCCTTTCTATTTACGCTGCTGTACTGAAACTTGGGACAATTGCAGCCCTTTTCATATACAACTAGTCAAAAAATATTGGTTGAAATTGAACAACTTTTCCGAAACCAACCTAATGCCGCCCCACTCAGGCCAGAACATTATACATAATATTTTTAACTTTGTTACAAAAAAAAGTTACATATAAGGTACAAGATGATTATCATAAGTGTCGAGTTCCTCCAGCTCCTCCGCTGGCGTGGCAGCAACCCAGAATCCTGTGTGCATTCCCCTCTGTATCGCCACTCTGATGCGCTGGAAAAGGAAGCTGGCGCTCTAGGGTCTCTTGTTGTTTCAATTAGCCTAGAACCCAGTTCTTTAAAAAAACTGGTGGCACTCTTACCCCAGGCGCCGAGTGTCTCAGAGCAATTGGGACAAAATTGTAGTAGTGATCCAGTTCTCTGTACTTAGAGGATTTGGCTGATTCCCTGTGAGTGGCAGCGCCACCGGATGTGCAACACTGGTGTAAATGCA
>WNGS01081045.1:0-19122 GCA_020271785.1 Procambarus virginalis | reverse complement strand
CAGCATGCCAGCAGGAGACAGTGCCAGTAGTAGCAGGAGACAGTGCCAGCAAGAGGAGACAGTGCCAGCAGCCAGCAGCAGAGACAGTGCCAGCAGACAGCAGGAGACAGTGGCCCAGCAGCAGCAGGAGGACAGTGCCAGCCAGCAAGAAGGACGGAGACAGTCCGAGCAGGCGGAGGCAGACAGTGCCAGCAGCAGCAGGAGGGACGTGCCAGCAGCAGCAGGATGGACAGTGCGCATGCCAGCAGGAGACAGTGCCAGCAGCAGCAGGAGACAGTGCCAGCAGCAGCAGGAGACAGTGCCAGCAGCAGCAGGAGACAGTGCCAGCAGCAGCAGGAGACAGTGCCAGCAGCAGCAGGAGACAGTGCCAGCAGCAGCTGGAGACAGTGCCAGCAGCAGCAGGTGACAGTGCCAGCAGCAGCAGGAGACAGTGCAGCAGCAGCAGGAGACAGTGCCAGCAGCAGCTGGAGACAGTGCCAGCAGCAGCTGGAGACAGTGCCAGCAGCAGCAGGAGACAGTGCCAGCAGCAGCAGGAGACAGTGCCAGCAGCAGCAGGAGACAGTGCCAGCAGCAGCAGGAGACAGTGCCAGCAGCAGCAGGAGACAGTGCCAGCAGCAGCAGGAGACAGTGCCAGCAGCAGCAGGAGACAGTGCCAGCAGCAGCAAGACACAGTGCCAGCAGCAGCAGGAGACAGTGCCAGCAGTTAACAATTTACGTTGAGCTTAATTACTCTGAATGTGTATCATACAAGTGTGGTAGTATAAGTGAACAGTAATGGCTTCCCACGGGAGTCAACCTCACTTAACACGCTTAAGTGACCAAACATCAATCAACGCAGCTGCCGTTCACTGCCGAACCCCCTGTTTATAAGTGAAAAACGGTTTACACACGACTCACAACTGATGACGTCGGAACACTTCCGGAACAAGTGCTTCACTGACGTCTGTTGTTCGAACCACAACGCTGTAAATGCGTCACCCACCTACTACAAATACAAATAATTACCAACGGAACCTAAACACCTAACCTAACCTATGCCTAAATATACACAGTATGCTAATATATAACAATATTTATTTATATTTAAGAAAATTCCTAATTTGAATGAACAGCATGTTAAAATTGATGAATGCGTCTTTGGGGTCGACCGCTGGATGGAATGGACTTGGGTTCTGAGGACGGGTTGCCTTAACACAGTGAGGCGGCCACAGCCAGTCTGTGTCTGGACCCTCACCTGTTGCTGCTAATTTATTTAATTTTGTCCCGAGGGGCGAGTTTATTGGGCAGCGCCTCTCATCCTGTGAGTGGACACACCGCCATAGTGACAGTATTGGGCAGCGCCTCTCATCCTGTGAGTGGACACACCGCCATAGTGACAGTATTGGGCAGCGCCTCTCATCCTGTGAGTGGACACACCGCCATAGTGACAGTATTGGGCAGCGCCTCTCATCCTGTGAGTGGACACACCACCATAGTGAAAGTATTAGGCAGCGCCACTCATCCTGTGAGTGGACACACCGCCATAGTGACAGTATTAGGCAGCGCCACTCATCCTGTGAGTGGACACACCGCCATAGTGACAGTATTGGGCAGCGCCACTCATCCTGTGAGTGGACACACCGCCATAGTGACAGTACTGGGCAGCGCCACTCATCCTGTGAGTGGACACACTGCCATAGTGACAGTACTGGGCAGCGCCACTCATCCTGTGAGTGGACACACCGCCATAGTGACAGTATTGGGCAGCGCCACTCATCCTGTGAGTGGACACACCGCCATAGCAGCATGTACAACACTCCCCAATAGGAAGAAACCCCGCTGGGTTGTTCATCCTGTCACTTATACCCAGACACAGCTGGGTACAGCTGTCTTGCTTAATTGTCTCAAGTGAACAGTATCAAACAAGATGATGTTGCTGATGTCAGCTGGAAGAGGCTACGTGTAGACCTCAAGTATCTACATAGAGAGACACAGACAGACAGACAGACAGACAGACAGACAGACAGACAGACAGACAGACAGAGAGGGAGGGGCTGGAAGATAGCGGTAGGGTGCGTGGGAAAGTGTCAACAATGGGATTTGGACGCAGCTGGGAATAATCTCTAAAATTGTTGGTGAGGTCCCTTCCTAAGAGTAAATGTAACATACCTTACATTTACTTGCTGAGGAAGGATTCTGGTGGGGCTAGCATGCTGAGGAATGATTCTGGTGGGGCTGGCATGCTGAGGAAGGATTCTGGTGGGCTGGCATGCTGAGGAAGGATTCTGGTGGGGCTAGCATGCTGAGGAATGATTCTGGTGGGGCTGGCATGCTGAGGAAGGATTCTGGTGGGGCTGGCATGCTGAGGAATGATTCTGGTGGGGCTGGCATGCTGAGGAATGATTCTGGTGGGGCTGGCATGCTGAGGAATGATTCTGGTGGGGCTGGCATGCTGAGGAAGGATTCTGGTGGGGCTGGCATGCTGAGGAATGATTCTGGTGGGGCTGGCATGCTGAGGAATGCCCTCTGAGAGAGAGAGTTGGTGGGCAGTGATACATAAGATAAATGGTAAATATGTTTTTATAGGACTAATATAAAAATGGGGGGGGGTGTTGACGGGGACCCTCTTGTGGTGGTGTTGACGGGGACCCTCTTGTGGGGGTGTTGACGGGGACCCTCTTGTGATGGTGTTGACGGGGACCCTCTTGTGGGGGTGTTGACGGGGACCCTCTTGTGGTGGTGTTGACGGGGACCCTCTTGTGGGGGTGTTGAAGGGGACCCTCTTGTGGGGGTGTTGAAGGGGACCCTCTTGTGGGGGTGTTGACGGAGACCCTCTTGTGGGGGTGTTGAAGGGGACCCTCTTGTGGGGGTGTTGACGGAGACCCTCTTGTGGGGGTGTTGAAGGGGACCCTCTTGTGGGGGTGTTGAAGGAGACCCTCTTGTGGGGGTGTTGAAGGGGACCCTCTTGTGGGGGTGTTGACGGAGACCCTCTTGTGGGGGTGTTGACGGGGACCCTCTTGTGGTGGTGTTGACGGAGACCCTCTTGTGGGGGTGTTGAAGGGGACCCTCTTGTGGTGGTGTTGACGGAGACCCTCTTGTGGGGGTGTTGAAGGAGACCCTCTTGTGGGGGTGTTGAAGGAGACCCTCTTGTGGTGGTGTTGAAGGGGACCCTCTTGTGGGGGTGTTGACGGAGACCCTCTTGTGGGGGTGTTGAAGGGGACCCTCTTGTGGTGGTGTTGAAGGGGACCCTCTTGTGGTGGTGTTGAAGGGGACCCTCTTGTGGGGGGTGTTGAAGGAGACCCTCTTGTGGGGGTGTGAAGGGGACCCTCTTGTGGTGGTGTTGAAGGAGACCCTCTTGTGGGATGCCTCAAACAAAAGAAGAGAGGTTTAGGGACACATGAGGAAGGGAAGAAGAAAGATGGCACCCTTCTTCGTTCTCTTCCCTTTCCTGGGACAGACGCTTTCTAAGAGCATCCACCTCCTCTCCTGGGGCATCCACCTCCTCTCCTGGGGCATCCATCTCCTCCTGGGGGCTTCCATCTCCTCCTGGGGGCTTCCATCTCCTCCTGGGGGCTTCCATCTCCTGAAGGCCAATCAGCCTCCCTCGCCCCACTCTTACTTTCCCCTCCAGCTAAGGGTCAAAGATAAACACCGTATCACCTGTGGTGTTAGCACGGTCGGTGTTATCATGGTAATATCTGTGTGATCCTGCCTGGAAGGCCGGACACACACACAGGTGCAGAGGTGAGGGGGGCGAGGTGCGAGGGGTGGGGGGCAGGAGACCCCCCGAGCACATGAGGGGTGAGTACATCACCCTCTGCCCCAACGTTACTTGTCATTATTGTAGTGAAGCGTTTGATGGTAACATTAATATAGAGGTGATCTCCGCGGTAAGTTATGAGTCGGGTGGTGTGGGGGGACCGACGACTGCCACCATTCCTGACGGGATCCGCCCACAGGAACCAACCATCGCTGCCCGAGGACGCCGCTGGAGCTCCCCGCATAGTCTAATTCCGTGTTCAGTTTCTCTTAAACCTGTCGCTAAAAAAACGTGGCCGAGAATTCCCCGGGGTGTAAATAGATGCATATGAGGACGGCGTCCACCATCACCTACAGTTAACCTTCGGCAAGTGGTTGGTTTGTGTGGCGTCTGGGCGCCTGGTGCTCGTACCTCGGGCAGCAGCGCCGCCCCTACACCTCTCACCAGATGGTGGCTCTCGCCGCCATTGCTCTCACCACTAAGGCATTATTTAGGTGTATAAACGACGGTATGTTCGTCTCTCCGTAATGCAATAGATGGGCCCATTCAGGGAGGCAAACGTCGTATATTTGCTGGAGTAGTTTTTAGAGAATGGCGGACCGCTGCCACTGCCATGCACGTCACGGAATATGAAGGTTTCGGGGCATTAGCGTGCCAAGCACCGGGGTCGGCAATGGTGAAAGTTGACGTCTTAGTGCAAAGGAAAACCACCCCAAAGAACTCTTTCCTTGAGAGCCGGTGCGCCCGGCCACCATTAAATATGCAATAGACCCAGACAACACAATGGCAATGGAATCTAAACTTTTATATTGTGGTCTTTGATCTCTTGGTGTTTATCGTTTATATTCCAGCAGTAGTAAGGCCCGTCGGGGCCCTCGTGTGTACAGGGGCCCTCGTGTGTACAGGGGCCCTCGTGTGTACAGGGGCCCTCGTGTGTACAGGGGCCCTCGTGTGTACAGGGGCCCTCGTGTGTACAGGGGCCCTCGTGTGTACAGGGGCCCTCGTGTGTACAGGGGCCCTCGTGTGTACAGGGGCCCTCGTGTGTACAGGGGCCCTCGTGTGTACAGGGGCCCTCGTGTGTACAGGGGCCCTCGTGTGTACAGGGGCCCTCGTGTGTACAGGGGCCCGCGTGTGTACAGGGGCCCTCGTGTGTACAGGGGCCCTCGTGTGTACAAGGGCCCTCGTGTGTACAGGGGCCCGCGTGTGTACAGGGGCCCTCGTGTGTACAGGGGCTCTCGTGTGTACAGGGGCTCTCGTGTGTACAGGGGCCCTCGTGTGTACAGGGGCCCTCGTGTGTACAGGGGCCCTCGTGTGTACAGGGGCCTCGTGTGTACAGGGGCCCTCGTGTGTACAGGGGCCCTCGTGTGTACAGGGGCCCTCGTGTGTACAGGGGCCCTCGTGTGTACAGGGGCCCTCGTGTGTACAGGGGCCNATGTAAAAGGCGACACAAGAGAAAAGGGAGGACGGATTCACCTAGTCTACTGGATCTGATCTTGACCCAAAGTGAGAAAGATATCGAAAACCGTATGAAGTCACGAAGTCTTCCTAGTGTATTTCATACCACAAGGAAGCTGGCTACTAGTGGTATGAAATACCACTAGGAGCCAGCGACCATTTTGCCCTTGTCTCTTACTATATGGTAGAATTAAAAGCAATGAAAGGAGAACTACTCTCCCGTAGTTAACTTTCCTGTAGACTACAGAAAGGGAAACTACTTGAGAGTAAGAGAGTACCTTAGAGATGTAGGAGGAATGGGAGGAAGCACTTAATGAGAAGGCACATAAACACTGTCAGAGATCATAGGAAGATTTTAACGTAAGAATAGCAGGAAACAGGAATAAACTAAACTAGCAGGTTGTAGAAGCGAGCTACATGTTCCTAATTCCAAAAGTAGATTCGACAGCAAAATAGGACGGGCAATCCCTGAATTAGAGGTGTCACTTCATATCATATATTAGCCGTCACTGCCTGACGGCTAGAATGGTTGGGTCCAAGAGCTATAATTCGGCCCTGCAGCCATAAATGGATGAGAACAGTGGCAGCCTCGGATACATTCAGATCCTCTTTTTTTTGATGCCTATGAAGGCTTAGAGCTCCCCGCTGGGAACACCGAATCACCTTCCACCCTGACGAGCCTCACCCATCTTATCTCCCCATTCACCACCTCATCCCCAACCTCCTTTTCAGCTCCCCCCCCCATTTTCCTTCCTCCTCCTCCTCCTACTTCCCCCTCACCACCCACTTCCCATCCCCAACCTGCCCCAAGAGGATTTAAACCTCACTGGAGCTGAAAATTTGCTTCTCTGCGAGTTCAGATTTTGGGGGTTTGAGCGAGAGACTGTGGCAGATGTTTATATATAACCTGTGAAGAGGAGCTCGTCCGCGTTCACCTCCGTCTCTTTTGTTGTGTTTTGTTTGTGCGCTGATAGACGAGTTTATCCTAATAATTTAAATAGAGATTTCAAGAGGGATTCGAACTAGTGTCCGGTGTTGCGCCAGTCTTGAATAGTAACCATAGTGGCACTAAACACAATAATAGAAACCCGAGTTCGCCAAAGAATTGGTGGAAAAAGAGCAGTCTCAGGGCCGTGATTATCTCCCACACCGGTGAAGGACTCCTGTCTTCCGTCCTCTCCGTCTTGTTTACTTTTGTCAGTTTGACTTTTATGAAACTCTGACTCGACACCAGTTCTACCCACCTCCAGTATACTCACCTAGTTGTGCTAGCTGGGGTTGAGCTCTGGCTCTTTGGTCCTGCCTCTCAACTGTCAATCAACTGATGTTCAGATTCCTGAGCCTATTGAGCTCTATCAAATCTACATTTGAAACTGTGTATGGAGTCGGCCTCCATCACATCACTAATTAATGCATTCGATTTGTTATTAACTACTCTTACACTGAAAAAATACTTTCTAATGTCTCTGTGGCTCATCTAGGTATTAAGTTTCTACCTGTATCCCCTTGTTCGTGTCCCGCCCGTGCTGAAGAGTTTGTCTTTGTCCACCCTGTCAATTCCCCTGATAATTTTGTATGTGGTTATCATGTCTCTCCTTACTCTTTTGTTTTCCAGGGATGTGAGGTTCAGCTCCCTTAGCTTTTATTCACAACTCTCAGTTCCGGGACCAGTCTGGTGGCATACCTCTGAATCTTTTCTAACTTTGTCTCGTGTTTAACTAGGTGTGGACTCCAGGCTGGCACTGCATAGGCCAGGATTGGTCTGACATAAGTGCTATAGAAGGTCCTGAACGATTCCTTACACAAGTTTCTAAAGGCAGTTATTATGTTGGCCAGTCTAACATATGCCGCTGATGATATCCTTTTGATGTAGGCATCCGGGGACAGGTTCGATGATATCAACCCCCAGATCTTTCTCTTTATTTGTCTCTTGCAGGATATCACCTCCCAGATGGTACATTGTATTCAGCCTTCTGTTTTCTTCGCCTAATTTCATTACTTTACACTTTCCTGAGTTGAACTTTAGTAGTCATTTTCTAGACCATTCCACCAGTTTGTCCAGGTCGCCCTGTAGTCTCTGTCTATCTTCATCTGTTTTGATTCTTCTCATCATTTTTGCATCATCAGCAAACATTGAGAGGAACGAGTCTATACCCTCTGGAAGGTCGTTTACATATATTAGAAACAGGATGGGTCCAAGTACAGAGCCCTGTGGAACCCCGCTGGTGACATCTCGCCACTTTGAGGCCTTTCCCCCCCCCCCCTCACAGTTACTCGCTGTTTCCTTTTGTTTATATAACGGGAGCCACCCTTTAATCTCACTGGTTAAATGCTGGTCGTTATTAAGTAAATATACAGAAACCAGAGTTCTACTGTGTAACCTTCAGTTCAACTCCTCAAGATCTAAGAACGTTCGACCGTTTAGATATCACGGCTCAAGGATACTGTACCCTTCTATACTATACTGCAAATTCTGAATTACGCCGTCACCACCTGCTACCCACTGAGTGGATCCCCAGTTATCCGAAAAGGAGGGATAAGATTTCCGTTAAGTGTGGAATTAAATCAAAGTACAAAGGGATTATCTGAGGTATTAAATAACTGCTTGTAAGCTTGCAGAGGGAGCCTAGTCTCACGCATGGACTCTAGGCTAACAGCAATGTAAAATAAACGTTGGGGGAAATTCTACTAAACACCGTAATTTCTATAAAAAATTTATTAAATCAAAGATTAACACTGAAAATAATGACAAATTTCATACGTCTTGTCTGAACACTTCCTAAATTGAATATCTTCCTAACTGAGGCAATGACTACACAAATAATGTGGATTAACCAACTCCAAATAACTCAGACACAAAACAATTACCTTAAATACCACATCTAGGCCAGTTGTTCAGCCCTGCCTCTGGAGAGATGTTGACATCCCAGGATGTCCCAAACCACACTAATCAACCTCTCCACTCAGAGGTCACGACCTCTCCGTAGGGTGCAGCCGCACCTCCACAGATCTCCAGTATCAGCTAATGATACTGGAAATGGCTCCAAAGGGCCACCACTTACAAGCTATTCATGCCTGTGCCACCTTTGAGTGGCTTAATCTTCATCAATCATTCAATCTCTCCAAACTGACCTCGTGTGAGGCTGACCCTAGCTCAGTTGCCAAATTAATTTTTGAAGAAGATTAGTAACTAAAAATCCTATATGCGTCACTAAAAGTGACTTATTATTCCAAAACAATTGGGAATTATCTAGATACTCAAGCCTGGCTAATTACAATATTCAGTAGCACTTGTATTTCACTAATTTACATGAATTAACAAACAAGTTGGGAAGGTACTTATTTTCCAGGGAAGAAATACTTTTTACATATTTTCAAATCTTACTGAAGTTAAACGCTTCTTCGATAACATACAAGACCTATTCTTTATTCTCAATTGACGTTAATTTTGACATAAGTACTTAACCATAATTGATTATTCCTACTAATTTGTTTACAGCCTGAATTATTCTCCTAGCTGGATGACTCGACACAGGATGCGAGTGGCGCTACCGTTTCCTACACATGAGTCTAATTCCTTGGGGGAGGGCCTGACAGGCCTAACCTGACTGACCTAGCCTGACCTGACCTAGCCTGACCTGACCTAGCCTGACCTGACCTAGCCTGACCTGACCTAGCCTGACCTGACCTAACCTGACTGACCTAGCCTGACCTGACCTAGCCTGACCTGACCTAGCCTGACCTGACCTAGCCTGACCTGACTGGCAGGCTAGGTCAGTCAGGTTACTACCATCTTTTAATGTTAAATCTATGGTATTTCTTGTATCACAGTTCTACTATTACACTTAGATACTCCCGCGTGTGATACACACTCACTCGTGTGTATACTAACCTAGTTGTACGCACCTAGTTGTGCTTGCGGGGGTTGAGCTTTGGTTCTTTGGTCCCGCCTCTCAATCGTCAATCTACTGGTGTACACATTCCCGAGATTCTCCAGCTCTATCATATCTACATTTGAAACTGTGTATGGAGTCAGCATTCACCACATCACTGCCTAATGCATTCCATTTACTAGCTACACTGACACTGAAAAAGTTCCTTCTAATATCTCTGTGGCACATTTGGGTACTCACCTTCCACCTGTGTCCTCTTGTGCGTGTATCACCTGTGTTAAGTAATCCATTCTTGTCTACCCTGTCAATTCCCCAGAGAATTTTGTATGTGGTGATTATGTCTCTCTGAGATCTTCTGTCTTCCAACGTCGTGAGGCACAGTTATCTCAGTCTTTCCTCGTAACTTATGCCTCTTAGTTCTGGGACTAGCCTAATGGCATACTTCTGAACTTTTTCCATCTTGGTCTTGTACTTGTCAAGTTACGGGCTCCTTGTTGGGGCCGCATACTCGAGGATTGGTCTTACATACGTGGTATACAAGGTTCTGAAAGATTCCTTACACAGGTTCCTGAAAGCAGTTCTGATGTTAGCCAGCCTCTCATACACCGCCGATGTTATTCCTTTTATGTGGGCTTCAGGAGACAGGTTTGGGGTGATATCAACTCCTAAATCTTTCTCTCCGTCCGTTTCGTGAAGAACTTCATCTCCCATTCGGTATCCAGTGTCTGGCCTCCTATTTCCTCCCCCTAGCTTCATTACCTTACATTTGCATGTGTGTGCGTGTGTGTGCGTGTGTGTGTTGTGTGTGTGTGTGTGTGTGTGTGTGTGTGTGTGTGTGTGTGTGTGTGTGTGTGTGTGTGTGTGTGTGTGCGTGTGTGTGTGTGTACTTACCTATTGTACTTACCTATTTGTGCTTGCAGGATCGAGCATTGACTCTTAGATCCCGCCTTTCCAGCTATCGATTGTTTACAGCAATGACTCCTGTCCCATTTCCCTATCATACCTAGTCTTAAAAGTATGAATAGTATTTGCTTCCACAACCTGTTCCCCAAGTGCATTCCATTTTTCCACTACTCTCACGCTAAAAGAAAACTTCCTAACATCTCTGTGACTCATCTGAGTTTCCAGTTTCCACCCATGTCCCCTCGTTCTGTTATTATTACGTGTGAACATTTCATCTATTTCCACTTTGTCAATTCCCCTGAGTATTTTATATGTCCCTATCATATCTCCTCTCTCCCTTCTTTTCTCTAGTGTCGTAAGGTTCAGTTCCTTCAGTCGCTCTTCATATCCCTTCCCTCGTAACTCTGGGACAAGCCTCGTCGCAAACCTCTGAACCTTCTCCAGTTTCCTTATGTGTTTCTTCAGGTGGGGGCTCCATGATGGCGCGGCATACTCTAAGACGGGTCTCACGTATGCAGTGTAAAGCGCTCTAAAAGCCTCCTCATTTAGGTTTCTGAATGAAGTTCTAATTTTCGCCAGTGTAGAGTACGCTGCTGTCGTTATCCTATTTATATGTGCCTCAGGAGTTAGATTAGGTGTCACATCCACTCCCAGATCTCTTTCTCGAATCGTTACAGGTAGGCTGTTCCCCTTCATTGTGTACTGTCCCTTTGGTCTCCTATCACCTATGATCCCATTTCCATAACTTTACATTTACTGGTGTTAAACTCCAGTAGCCATTTCCCTGACCATCTCTGCAACCTGTTTAAGTCCTCTTGGAGGATCCTACAATCCTCGTCTGTCACAACTCTTTTCATTAATTTTGCGTCATCCGCAAACATTGACATGTATGACTCCACTCCTGTAAACATGTCATTTACGTAAATTAGAAAGAGGATTGGTCCAGCACCGATCCTTGAGGTACTCCACTTGTTACTGTTCTCCAGTCCGACTTCTCGCCCCTTACCATTACCCTCTGGCTCCTTCCTGTTAGGTAGTTCTTCACCCATTCTAGGGCCTTTCCGCTTACTCCTGCCTGCCTCTCAAGTTTGTATAGCAGTCTCATGTGCGGTACTGTATCAAAGGCCTTTTGGCAGTCAAGAAATATGCAGTCTGCCCAGCCTTCTCTGTCCTGCCTTATCCTTGTTACTTTATCATAGAATTCTAAAAGGTTTGTTAGGCATGATTTCCCTGTCCAGAACCATGTTGGTGCTTGTTTACAAACCCAATGCTCTCCAGGTGCTCAACAAGTCTTAGCCTAATTATTCTTTCAAGTATTTTGCAGGGGATGCTTGTCAATGATACGGGTCTGTAGTTAAGTGCCTCCTCCCTGTCACCTTTCTTGAAAATCGGTACGACATTTGCCTCCTTCCAGCAACTGGGCAATTCTCCCGACATAAGTGACTCACCCCCATAAGTGAGTGTGTGTGTGTGTGTGTGTGTGTGTGTGTGTGTGGTGTGTGTGTGTGTGTGTGGTGTGTGTGTGTGTGTGTGTGTGTGTGTGTGTCTGCGTGCGTGAGTGTGTGCGTGAGGGGTGGCACACGAACCTTCTCACCCGCTATCCGTCTTAGACAAGATTAACACTCACTCGTGAAATATTCATACTCTACCCCCAGCGCCTCACAGAGCCTCACAGAGCCTCACAGCGCCTCACAGCGCCTCACAGCGCCTCACAGTGTCTCACAGAGCCACACAGCGCCACACAGAGCCTCACAGTGTCTCACAGCGCCACACAGAGCCTCACAGCGTCTCACAGCGCCTCACAGTATCTCACAGAGCCTCACAGTGCCACGCAATGTCTCACAGAGTCTTACAGAGCCTCACAGAGCNATTATATTTAATTGTCTTTCAGAATTAGAATTGATTTTTTTTTATTGAACATGGAAACTCCTAATGAAGGGTTATAGAGGCGAAAGGCGAACTCAGCTTCATCATATATAATAATAATAATAATAATAATAATAATAATAATAATAATAATAATAATAATAATGACAATAATAACGTAATAATATTAACTTCTACCACTTGATCATAAACGTAAATAATGGGTCAGAAACCAATTTCATTACGTGGGTTCCATCTCATGTTGGGCTCCGAATGCATGATAAAACTGATGAGTTAGGTAGAACAAATACCTTCAAGGAATGAGTTGACTATATCCATGTACTGCATATAAGCAGCACGAGAACAGTACCACTCCAAGAACTTCAACAAAACTTCGTAGAGCCGAGAGAAAGTGGACTTTGCACTAGCTGTTCCATCTACCCTCATACTGTCATGCAAGACCAGCCGCATATCAATGGATCATTTAACAAAGCAATGTGAAGCAATATTCATTTAGCAATACCACTCACAGGATGGGTGTGAGATACAATACACCTCATTGGATGGGTATGGGATGCAATACCACTCACAGGATGGGCATAGGATGCAATACCACTCACAGGATGGGTATGGGATGCAATACCACTCACAGGATGGGCATGGGATGCAATACCATTCACAGGATGGGTATGGGATGCATTAACAAAAATACTAACCTAACCAAACCAGGCCCAAAGTTGGGACAAAATCCCAACTAGCGATTCACAAGCAAAAACCTCCAAACTATGGTTGTTCACATCATGAAGGTCGCGTTGCTCTTTTAATCTCGCTGGCGAACACAGGACGTAAAACAATTGGAGCTTTCACCAAAATTGCTTTTCAGTGACCTTTCTCAAGGGCACCAGAGTTCCAAGACAGTGGGTCTCTTAAGCTGCTGTACATTCATACCTTCCCTTTCTTGTTTAGGGTTTCAGTGTGAAAACTTCTGCGGGACAGATCGTTTCTTGGAGGATTATTTCTCTGTCTCCTGAATGGCCATTCCCCCTTCTGGAGAGGTGGTTGAAGGTCATTTGGTCCGCTTTACTGTTACATTAGATGACTCTAAATTAGGTTTAGACCTCGGAATGAGATTTATTTTCTCCTCGGCATATTATTAAGATTTTTTCGTCACTATCAGGATGATATCTATTGATTTATTGAAATATTCTGAGTATTTTGTATAAAGATCATAAATCGATGCTTTCACACGCACGCAAACACACACGCGCACACGCATGCACACACATGCGCGCGCGCACACACACTCATTCAAACACACACACACACACACACACACGGAGCTTTTACGGACTGGAGTTAGACAGCTGTTACAGGCTGCTTCCTTGGTTTGTACTCACCTAGTTGTACTCACCTAGTTGTGTTTGCGTGGGTTGAGCTTTGGCTCTTTGATCCCGCCTCTCAACTGTCAATCAACTGATGTACAGATTCCTGAGTCTACTGGGCTCTATCATATCTACATTTGAAACTGTGTATGGAGTCACCCTCCACTACATCACTGCCTAATGTATTCCATTTACTAACTATTCTGACACTAAAAAAGTACTTCCGCTCCTGCTCAGATGGGAAGCTCAGGAATCTGTACACCAGTAGATTGACAGTTGAGAGGCGGAACCAAAGAGCCATAGCTCAACCCCCGCAAGCACAACTAGGTGAGTACACACCATCACCAAGACAAGCTACAAAGATGGTCTCAGCTACGACCACGTGCCGCGAGCTCCATACAAAAATTTGGTCTAGGTTAGAGTCCTGGTCATGAAGGATTGACTGGGCGCCAGCCCATAACTGTTCTCTCTCGTTCACCCAGCAGTAACTGGGAACCTGGGTGTTAACCGATTGGCGAGTTGTGTTCAGGGAAAATTAGTGGGTATAAGGCTTAACCACTTATAGGTAAAGCTGAGGTGATGACGAACAGACGATAAAGAACAGAGCTCCTCCTCCACAACCAAGCGTGTGGGTCCTGACCCATCAGTGACACAACAGTGGTGATGCTGGAGAGATTACTGGAGATAATGCTGATGGACATGATAATTAAGCGCTAGAGATGCTGCACATGACAGAGATGATGCTGGAAGTGATGCTGAAGACGTTGCTGATGACACACACACACACATGAGTCGGCGCAGCAATGCCATTGCAGCAGAGACTGGAGTCCAATAATGATGATGATGATGAGGGTTGGTATAATGACAGCAGAGGATGGCTGATTAATGACGAGAGATCCGGTGTCATCCGAGGCTTGGTGTGACTGATGAAAATTGCTTATAGCAGAGCCCCATGACCCTACACTGATCACCAGGGCCCGTGGTGGGGGCCCAGGACCCTACACTGATCACCAGGGCCCGTGGTGGGGGCACAGGACCCTACACTGAGCACCAGGGCCCGTGGTGGTGTTGATAGTGATGATAGTGTGGCCGGTGGTGTTGATGGTGATGATAATGCGGCCGGTTGTGTTGATGATGATATCCTCATAATGCACCCGGAGTCTGCCAGTGTAGACTACTTATCACATGCCTCTGTATGACTAACCATCCTGTGTGATGGGGATTTTTAGCATCACGGAGCTAGCTTTTTGACACACACTGTACTCCCCCTTCATATAGTCAACATCAGCTAGTTCTTGACACACACTGTACTCCCCTTCATGTAGTCCAGGGTAGCTAGTTCTTGACACACACTGTACTCCCCTTCATGTAGTCCAGGGTAGCTAGTTCTTGACACACACTGTACTCCCCTTCATGTAGTCCAGGGTAGCTAGTTCCTGACACACACTGTACTCCCTTTCATATAGTCCAGGGTAGCTAGTTCTTGACACACACTGTACTCCCCTTCATATAGTCCAGGGTAGCTAGTTCCTGACACACACTGTACTCCCCTTCATATAGTCAACATCAGCTAGTTCTTGACACACACTGTACTCCCCTTCATGTAGTCCAGGGTAGCTAGTTCCTGACACACACTGTACTCCCCTTCATATAGTCCAGGGTAGCTAGTTCTTGACACACACTGTACTCCCCTTCATATAGACCAGGGTAGCTAGTTCCTGACACACACTGTACTCCCCTTCATATAGTCTAGGGTAGCTAGTTCTTGACACACACTGTACTCCCCTTCATATAGTCCAGGGTAGCTAGTTCTTGACACACACTGTACTCCCCTTCATATAGTCTAGGGTAGCTAGTTCTTGACACACACTGTACTCCCCTTCATATAGTCCAGGGTAGCTAGTTCTTGACACACACTGTACTCCCCTTCATATAGTCTAGGGTAGCTAGTTCTTGACACACACTGTACTCCCCTTCATATAGTCTAGGGCTGCTGCACAAATGCAGATGTACCTAAATGTATTAATAAAAAAAATGAAAAAAAAGTTAATCGAAGTATTTTTAATTCATATTCTGCGCAATGGATTCGGTGTTGAAATATTGTTGAGAGACAAAAATCCCACATTCACAATTATTAAAGAGTAAACCCTTCAATAACATTAAACAGTAAACCCATCACAAACGTTCATAGTAAACAATCCATTAAGATTAAATAGTAAACCTTTGACTAACAATATATACACATATCTGGCAACACTGCAGGGATGAAGCAGGCAGCTGCAGGCATCACAAGTCATGGCAACACTGCAGGGATGAAGCAGGCAGCTGCAGGCATCACAACACAAGGCAACACTGCAGGGATGGAGCAGGCAGCTGCAGGCATCACAACACAAGTTATGGCAACACTATAGGGATGGAGCAGGCAGCTGCAGGCATCACAACACAAGTCAACACTGCAGGGATGGAGCAGGCAGCTGCAGGCATCACAACACAAGTCATGGCAACACTGCAGGGATGGAGCAGGCAGCTGCAGACATCACAACACAAGGCAACACTGCAGGGATGGAGCAGGCAGCTGCAGGCATCACAACACAAGTTATGGCAGCACTATAGGGATGGAGCAGGCAGCTGCAGGCATCACAAGTCATGGCAACACTGCAGGGATGGAGCAGGCAGCTGCAGGCATCACAAGTCATGGCAACACTACAGGGATGGAGCAGGCAGCTGCAGGCATCACAAGTCATGGCAACACTGCAGGGATGGAGCAGGCAGCTGCAGGCATCACAAGTCATGACAACACTGCAGGGATGGAGCAGGCAGCTGCAGGCATCACAACACAAGGCAACACTGCAGGGATGGAGCAGGCAGCTGCAGGCATCACAACACAAGTTATGGCAACACTATAGGGATGGAGCAGGCAGCTGCAGGCATCACAAGTCATGGCAACACTGCAGGGATGGAGCAGGCAGCTGCAGGCATCACAAGTCATGGCAACACTGCAGGGATGGAGCAGGCAGCTGCAGGCATCACAAGTCATGGCAACACTACAGGGATGGAGCAGGCAGCTGCAGGCATCACAAGTCATGGCAACACTACAGGGATGGAGCAGGCAGCTGCAGGCATCACAAGTCATGGCAACACTGCAGGGATGGAGCAGGCAGCTGCAGGCATCACAAGTCATGGCAACACTGCAGGGATGGAGCAGGCAGCTGCAGGCATCACAAGTCATGGCAACACTGCAGGGATGGAGCAGGCAGCTGCAGGCATCACAAGTCATGGCAACACTACAGGGATGGAGCAGGCAGCTGCAGGCATCACAACACAGGTCAGAGACTACATAGTAATACGACAAAATATTCATTTGTCGTGTAGTTCAGTAGTCTACGTTCTCACTATATAATCTAGCAACCTGGGTTCGATCCTCGGGCGGTACAGAAATGGTTGGGAGCGCTTCCTTTCACCTAATGCCACTCTTCACCTAGTGGTCAACAGGTACCCCGGGAGTTAGGCAACTGTTGCGGGTTGCATACTGTTGCAAGTCCCGCTTGCCCATCAACGGGAATTATTCAGACCCAGTATTTAAATGCCAACCTGTTAGCTGCCGGGAGTTATAAATACCGAACTGGGGTAATTAAACCCTTGCAACATGCCAATAAAATAAACCCGATTAATTAACTGGCTAATGCAAATTGCAGCAAGACGCAGACAGCTTAATTTGTGGAGATAGTGATTTGCAACATCAACTAATTACGTCCTAATCAACTGAGAGGAGTGGAGGAGGTAGAGAGGATAGTGTTGTATTTTTGTTACGTTAATTTGTTTATATTTAACATAAACGTTACTGGCTTATAGTGTTATGAATACAGTAGTGAGGCGAACATTGTCACTTACCGGTAGCCTGCTGCTGGCTGGTCGTGTACTGGTGGCCTGCTGCAGGCTGGTCGTGTACTGGTGGCCTGCTGCAGGCTGGTCGTGTACTGGTGGCCTGCTGCAGGCTGGTCGTGTACTGGTGGCCTGCTGCAGGCTGGTCGTATACTGGTGGCCTGCTGCAGGCTGGTCTCTTACTGGTGGCCTGCTGCAGGCTGGTCGTGTACTGGTGGCCTGCTGCAGGCTGGTCGTGTACTGGTGGCCTGCTGCAGGCTGGTCTCTTACCGGGGGCCTGCTGCAGGCTGGTCTCTTACTGGTGGCCTGCTGTAGGTTCTAGTAAAGACTGGACTGACAGTCGGCGATTGGCCAGGTCAGGTGATCTAGTCAACTTGGGTGTTAATTACAGTAGCGTGACCATGTGTCGGTGCGTCACTCAGCGTCACTCAGCGTCACGTTACTCACTATAACTCACTCTGGGAGGCTGAACATCTTACAACCGTTACAACCTCAGTAAGGCTATCAACTCTGCCGTTTAACTCACAACAACACAAACTCTCTCTCACTGCAATAACAAAGATCACTTAGGAAGCTGCACCGATCAATTAATGCCTCTACAATGTTGCTCCGGGCAATTAGTGCCCTCCTACAACGCTGCCCAGGGCAACTAATGCCCCTACAGCGCTGCCCAGGGTAACTAATGCCCCTGCAACGCTGCCCCGGGCAACTAATGCCCCTACAGCGCTGTCCAGGGTAACTAATGCCCCAACAACGCTGCCATAGACCCACGCCGATAGATGTAACGTCACTTATCACCACGCCAACCCGCGACACTAGCTCTAGCGTGGACTGTACTACCCGCTGCAGCACAGATGACAATGGAAAGAGAGGACAGGTGTGCGGGTGAGGCTCGACAGCTGTGCCAGGCAGACAGGTGTGTGTGACTGTGTTTTTCGCGGGTCCGAGATCCGGAAACAATGGGGTGAGGGAGGAGTGGGGGAGGAATGGAGAGGAAAAGGGAGAGAACGGAGATAAGGAAGAGAAGGAAAAGAGGGAAGAGAAGGAAGGAAGGAAGGAAGGAAGGAAGGAAGGAAGGAAGGAAGGAAGGAAGGAAGGAAGGAGAGAGATGGCATGAAGGGAGACGAGGATGGGAATTAGTGGACGGAGTGAAGCGGTGTAGTGTAGGATTTTTTTATGCAATGACAGATGCAGGTGAAGATAAGAGAGTAATAATAATGTATATATACAGTATATATAAATATATATATATATATATATATATATATATATATATATATATATATATATATATATATATATATATATATTGCTGTCCACCCTGGCTGACACCTATGTACACTTCGGAGCTGATCAAGCAGTTGGGGCGGCCAACCACAGGGAAACAGCAAAATCTCTCAAATACAAGACTGGCAGGCCAATACCTCTTTGTTCCCATAGCGTCTGAGACACATGGCCCCTGGGGCAAGAGTGCCTTGGGATTTCTCAAGGAATTGGGTTCCAAGCTCATCGACGTCACCAGAGACCCAAGGGCTTGCAGTTTTTTGTTTCAGCGCCTCAGTGTGGCGATCCAGAGGGGAAATGCTTGCTGCGTCCTCGGTTCCTGTCCGGAAGCGGAGGAGCTTCAAGGGATCCATAACCTTTAGGCATTTGTCTTGTATGTTTTGTAACCTTTAAATACACAATAAAGCATAAAAAAAAGGAAGGGGGTGGTAGGAGAAAAGCACACAGAAACTGTATTGGAGGGGACCTACATTCCCTCCAATGCGTTATGTGTGATTTCCTCCGAGGCTATGGGTCCCCCTTCTTCCAGCCAGAGGTGGTACTCCCTTCCATAATATATATATATATATATATATATATATATATATATATATATATATATATATATATATATATATATATTTCTGTCAGAGAGAGAGAGAGAGAGAGAGAGAGAGAGAGAGAGAGAGAGAGAGCGAGAGGAGAGAGAGAGGAGAGAGAGAGAGAGAGACAGACAGAC
>WNGS01081028.1:10000-13254 GCA_020271785.1 Procambarus virginalis | reverse complement strand
GTGTCTATTCAGCCGGTAGAAGATATCGACGTAGATATAGCGTGGCTGTTTGATGAAGGTCTAGCTCAGGAAGATGAAGTCTTGGTGAGGCCAAAAGTGAAGATGGCCCAGCCAAAGAAAAATCAAGTGAAGAGAGCGAACCTGAGTAGACCCCAGCCTACTGAAACTAAGGGTCGAAAGGTGAATGCAACTGTGCTGAGCAGAAGTGAGGAAGGATGTGGACATACTGAGAACGGGAGTGAGCGTCAAGTTGTCCACGAGCACAGAGGCATTTGAATAGTAGAGTTAAGTTGTCTGAGATGTCAGGAGTGACATGTTTCACAGAAAACGTGGAGGAGAGATAGTGAAGAAGAGTAATAGCCGAGAAAATGGGAGGAGAAGAGACAGTATGTGTGGAGAGATGCTTACGAGCACTCCGGAGAGGTGAAGCAAAATGTACGATCGACTGCTGTTGGATGTAGTACAGTGCTCGGAGAAACTTCCAGGGAACAAAGAAGAGTTGAAGGAGAAGAAATGGAGTTGTATAGAGGCGAGAAGTGTGGGAAGAGGATGATGACACAAGCATGGAGGAGTAGAAGAAAGCCGAGGACTCGATGGAAGTCAAACAGGATGAGGTCTCGGATAAATGAGGAGACGAAAGGGAGGATCGTCGGTGAAGACGAGGAGTGAAGTATGATGGCAGGAGACGAAGTATAATGGCAGTATATGGAAGTGTGAAGACGACAGAGGAGGTACAGACAGTAGATGTCTGACTCTGAACGTGAAGAGAAGAAGACAAGGAAACGGAGGGTGGAAACAAAGTAGAGCGGACCGATGGAGTGCAGGCGTCCAAGGAGGACAGCCTAGCAAGAGGTGTCAGGAAGTCAATCGTTTGTGAGAGATCATGTTTGGGCGAGTTGTGAGCCAGATATTACAAGGTGCGACTGGATGTGCAGTGTACATCGATGATATTGTCGTGTTCGCTGATTCCTGGAAGGATCACGTGGATCGGTGGTAGATTGTTCGATCGACTGGAGAAAGCCAACATGACGATTAACTTAGCAAAAAGCGAGTTCGGGAGAGCCCGCCTGGAGTACCTTGGATACATAGTCGGGCAAGGCGAGGTTGCTCCGGTAAGAACAAAGGTGGAGGCCATTGATAACTTCCGGTGCCCAGAGCAAGAAAGATTTGTTGAGATACCTCGGTATGATTGGATATTACCGGAAGTTCTGTGAAATTTCTCCACCATAGCCGCTCCTATGACGAGTTTGCTATCAAAGAGCAAGAAGTGGGAGTGGAATAGAACGGCACAAGAAGCGTTTGAGAAGAACAAAAGACTGTTGACCGAGGCGCCTGTACTAGTGTCGCCCGATTTTGGAACGCCGTTTACGTTATTTGTGGATGCCAGTGATATAGGGGCTGGAGCTGTACTGACGCAGCAGGATGATGGAATTTACCGTCCCGTGTCTTTCTTTTCAAAAAATTGTTTAGCACCAGATGTCGTACAGTACGGTCGAGAAAGAGACTTTGGCCCTGGTGATGGCATTGAAACATTTTGAAGTGTATGTGAGTGGGGGAGGACACCCAGTGACGGTGTATACTGACCATAACCCCCTAGTTTTTCTGAAGAAAATGAAGCATGCGAACCAGAGGTTAACCAGATGGTTTTTATTGCTCCAAGAGTATGACTTGGTGATAACGCACATAAGAGGGCGAGACAATGTAGTGGCTGATGCGTTATCTCGAGCCTAGCCACTAGAATAACTCTCAAAATAGAGGGGAGGGGGTGTTATGATCTCAGCCTGCAGGAGAAACGAGTCTCACCCTTTGAGAGTTATTCAGCAAGCCTGACCTAACTGGAAGGTCCAGAAATGATAGAGGCGATAACACAGATGTAAAATAGTGTGTTGAATTTATATAAAAGTTTTAGATTATGGGCAATGAACTAGAAACCAGATAAAGACCAGTTAGGAGATGTGGACAAGTTACTGAAGGCGTGAGGCTCGCTTGTGGAGGGCGATGACCTCACTTGAGGCCGAACATCGCAGGGGGAAAGCCGCGCTTCGTTGAACTCCCGCAGAAGGGACCCCTAGCGATATTATCTCCAAGAGAAGAGAAGGTGCAGACGTTCGAGCTGTTGAGTCGAGCTGAGGACGTGTGGTCTCAAGTCCTGGACGGCGAGGAGAGAGTATTAAGCCGCCCAGTGACAGTTTTGGGGCTGTGACAAGCGCCCTGGTCAGACGTTGTCAGAGGGAGAAGCGCCCTCGACCAGATAATCTGTGGTTTGTTCTTTGGGGAAGAAGTTTCTGAGGACTTGGAAGCCAGCACAGAGGGAGTGGTTGATGAGACTCTAAGGCAGGGAGGAGAGTACCCCGAGCTATGAAGAAGCAGTGAGGAGGAGTGTCACGTGCTTCTGCAGAGGTGGTGAAGTGCCACAGTTATTCGAGGAAACTTATGGTGCAGCAGCCAGGAGAGCTGTTGATGATCCAAATAGGATAGAGAAGCACCATAGTTGTTCAAGGAATCTTCATGTAGCAGCCTGGAGGAGCTGCAGAGGATTCTGGTGTGTTTAAGCCCTGAGGAGCCTGAAGTTGTCAGGGTAGTGAAATAGTTCTAACTGATCACTTGTATGGAGGTGAGAGTGTTTGTCATTAGCGTGAACGACGCAGTGAGAGGTGAGTGATCGTTTGCTATTTATGTGCCAAGAGGTGTATATTGAGTTTAGAGTTACAGACGTAGGCAGGAGTACCTACAGATATATATGTATTCTAAGACTGATAGAATGGTCAATTGATTCGTTGTGTGGCACGGATCATTTATACTGATATATACTATGTATGTTATTGCTTTCAAATGCTGATTTGCCTTATATGTGTTTATAGGTATATATATATGTATACATTCTCTTGATGGTAGTGTGACATTATATTGTAAGACTTAATCTACTTGAGGAGGTTGATAATACCAAGAGATAGGATACCACTTAGCAAGCTGAGGATAGAGTTCTGATGGTGTTGGAGTGCAACCTGATTATATAGTACAGAGTATAGGATTCATCATTATTATTATATGTATGCGTGTATTGTTATGTACTTCGTCCAGTAAATGTATTCAAATTTGCTGGTGTTTGCACTTGTCCCAGTGAGGCTTCCCAGGAAATAGGAAGAAGGAGAGAGAGAGAGAGCAAGAAACAGGAACCACTGCTGTGGACAGGGTAAGACAGAAGTCTAGGAAGATAAAGGGATTGAGGAGGTCATATTCCATAAGGAGAGAGT
>WNGS01081028.1:0-7500 GCA_020271785.1 Procambarus virginalis | reverse complement strand
CTTATGTCCGGTCATGATGGTCAAGTGGTTTAAGGCATCCCTGTACATACCAGTTGCGTTGCTCCTGGGAGTATGGGTTCGAGTCACTTCTGGGGTGTGAGTTTTCAGTTATATATATATATATATATATATATATATATATATATATATATATATATATATATATATATATATATATATATATATATATATATATATATGCCTATACTTGCATGAACCACAAGTGAAGATTAACAATCTTTGGACAACACCCACCAGTGGGACTCGAACCTAGAGAGCACAACTACCTTCCAGTAGCTGCCATAACTAGTACGCCTTAACCCACTACACCACATCAGACCCTTAAAAGAAGCAATGATTTCGAGGTATTTACCTCAAATATCTCCACTTCCCAAGAGCACTAGATGAGTGAGGGGTTACTATATGCGTTTTTCATCAAGCCACTGTTATATGGGAGAACTCGTGTCCAGCTATAAGCCTATACTTGCATGAACCACAAGTGAAGATTAACAATCTTTGGACAACACCCACCAGTGGGACTCGAACCGAGAAAGCACAACTACCTTCCAGTAGCTGCCATAACTAGTACGCCTTAACCCACTACATCACATCAGACCCTTAAAAGAAGCAGAGATTTCGAGGTATTTACCTCAAATATCTCCACTTCCCAAGAGCACTAGATGAGTGAGGGGTTACTATATGCGTTTTTCATCAAGCCACTGTTATATGGGAGAACTCATGTCCAGCTATAAGCCTATACTTGCATGAACCACAAGTGAAGATTAACAATCTTTGGACAACACCCACCAGTGGGACTCGAACCGAGAAAGCACAACTACCTTCCAGTAGCTGCCATAACTAGTACGCCTAAACCCACTACACCACATCAGACTCTTAAAAGAAGCAGAGATTTCGAGGTATTTACCTCAAATATCTCCACTTCCCAAAGAACTTGAAGCCATGATCGGTGGCCCAAGACGACACGGCATATATCGCAAGTTGAAGCCGCCGTTGAAGGAGAGGCGAATCATCACACTGACAGCAAAGGGTAAGGTCATCAACATAGAGAGCGGAGAAGGTGCCAGAAGGAAGAGAGGAAAGAAGACCGTTGGGGGAAACTAGAAAAAGAGTAGTGCTCAGAACACTACCCTGGGGTACACCCTCATACTGCCGAAAAGGGGCAGAGAGAGTGGTACCAAGCCAAGACGAGAGAAGAAGCTCTGGAGGAAGAGAGGAAGATTGCCATGAAGGCCAAAAGAATGAAGTTGAGACAGAATATGATACCGCCAGGTAGTGTCGTAAGCCTTTTCCAGGTCAAAAAGGACGGCAACAACGGAGGTCTTCGCAGCAAAAGCAGTACGAATATAGACCTCCAAGTTCACCAGGACATCCATTGTGCTGCGGCAGTTGCGAAAACCAAATTGAGAAGGGGCGATAGTGGTGATAGTGTTCTAAGAACCACATCAAACGAACGTTAACCATACCTTCAAAGAGCTTGCAGACACAACTCGTGAGGGCAATAGGGCGAAAGTCCTTGGGGGATGACCCGAGAGACCCTGGTTTCCGAACAGGGAGGACAACAGCATCGAGCCAGTCTTCAGAGACTGACGACGACTCCCAGACCCGATTGTACAGACTCAGTAAATACTGAGGCGTGCACGGAGGGAGATGGCGAAGCATTTCATAATGAATGCCAACGGAGCCCGCTGCTGTAGAACCGCAAAGGGCTAGGGCAGACTGAAGCTCAGAGAGAGAGAAGGGATCACTATAGGGAAGGCAAAGATAAGTACAGAAATTTAAAGGATGAGATTCAAGAATAGGCTTATGAAGAAGGAAGAATTGGGGAAGATGAGAACCAGAAATAACAGATGAAAAATGGGAACCCAGTTCGGTCACGACCTGCAACGGGTCAGACACAAGAGCACCATGGAGGCGAAGGACTGGTGAGACATCGGGAACGAACTTACCCGCAATCTTGCGGATACGCTTCCAGACTAGTGGGAGAGGAGTTTCGGACGAAACGGTGGAGACATAAGACTTCCAGCAAGCACGTTTAGCTGCACGGATGGTCCTATGGGCCACCACACTCGCCTTCCGAAACAAAAGAAAAGACTCAACCCATCTACCGGCTGCGATGTCTCTTCCAGGCGGACAGCCCGACAGGACAGCCCTTACAGCGGACAGCCCGAGCACAGTCCACATTCCACCAGGGAACGCGCTTCCATGTTCCCCGAGAGGAATAGCGAGGAATAGAGTGTAGGGCAGCGTCAAAGACAGTGTCACGAAAAAGAAGGAAGGCGCGAGGGAGAGGCAGAATGGAGAGGTCGGAAATAGTAGCACGGAGAGTAAAGAGGCGCCAGTCAGCCTCGGCAAACCGCCACCTAGGGAAGGAGAGAGGAGGGTGAAAAGAAAAAAAAGTAACAAGGATAGGAAAATGGTCACTGCCATGGAGGTCATCAAGGACCCGCCCCCCGAAATCTAAGGAAAGGGATGACTAGCAAAGAGAAAAGAGCACAGACACAAGAAAAGGAGCGAGTCTGAGAGTCCAAATGAGTGGGCTCCCCAGAATTAAGAAGGGACAGGGAAGAAGAGAGGATGAAAGGTTCAACTAGGCGACCCCGAGTGTTTGTCAGCACATCACCCCAAAGGGCATGACGACAATTGAAATCACCCAGCATGAGCACAGGCTCCGGCAAGGAGTCTAGGAGGTGTTTAAGATCGGGGAGAGAAAGTGGGACAGTGGGGGGGGGGGAGATAAATGGAACAACCGTGTACCATCTACGCAAAAGACACGGGCAGCAGAACAGTGGAGAAGCGAGAAAAAAAGTAAGGGGACAAAGGGAACATCGGAAGGAACCTACAGAGCAGAAGAATTATGGGCCCCAGCAACAGCTGGGGGGGGGGGGAGAAGAATACCCACGAAGGCGACCAGGACGAACACCAAGCATCGGCTCCTGGAGACAGGCAGAAAGGGGCGAAAACTGTGAAATGAGAAGTTGGACGTCAAGGAAATTGGCGTAATATCCACGGATGTTCCATTGAAGAATAGACATCGGCAAAAAAAGAGAGGAGAGCAACAGAGAGCAAAGAAGAAATAAAAGTGAAGAAGGAACACAGCACGCTGAAAGAGCACAGGGTCAGCGAAGTCAGGGTTAGGGGGCATGGGTAAACTGAGTAAAGAAAAAGGGAAAAAAGTGGGAGGACAGACCAGAGGTGGACGAGCAGGGTCTTGAGGAGGAGGGGCAGAAAGAGGGGAGCGCACCTCAGCAAGGGCAGTAACCGAGATGGAACTGGGGGCTATAGAAACCCCACAGTAGGAAACAGGGGCTCCACCACCGAAGCGGGAGGGGAAGGAACTATAGAATCAGAGATAGGGGGTGAAGAAGAAAGCGAAGTCTTCATACCGACCGGGGAGGAGGAAGGAGAGGAGCCAGGTTTCCGCTTCTGACTCAAAAAAAGGCGTCCCAGCAGCAATGTACTGGGCAACAGACTCCAGCGTCTCGATAGGAGAAGAAGAGCGAGAGCGAACAACACGACCACCAGAGAGAGCGATGGACATCGGCCCGCACTGTCAGGCGGCGTGGAGAGCCAAGAGACGGAGGAGAATGAAGGGAAGGAGGACCAGAGGGAGAGGAGAAAGAAGACACAGGAGATGTGACAGACTGGGTAGAAAGAAGGGGACCCCTAGACAGAGAACCAGGAGGGGGACCCTCTGGGACAGAATGGAGGGAAACAGGGGAGGTGGTGGTGGGCGTGTCCGGGTCTAAGGCTTGAAAATGGTTGTGAGACTGAGGAAGGTGGGAAGGACGAGGAGAGGAAGAGCGCACCATGCGAGCATAGGAGACGCCAGCGAAAGAGGGGAGACAATGAACTTGGGGAGAGGTGCACTCCAACTTAGAGTGACCCTCGCTTCCACACAGGGGACAGAGAGAGACAGGACTAGAGCATTTGAGGGCACCATGCCCAAACCTCCAGCACTTACTGCAGAGCCGAGGAGATGGAATATACTCCTGAACGGAGCATCAGGCACCAGCAAGAATGACAGAGGGCGGAAGGGTCTACCTACAACAAAGGTAACCCCTCACAACCAAAAGGGGCAGACGGCAATGACCACGAGGGGGACGAGTAAAACGTATCCCACCTGGAGGACAGAATGACCCTGGGCCTCGAGGATATGCTTGATATCCTAGTGGCAGTCCTTGAGATTCCTAACACTGGTCGTAACAAGGTGCGGGAGGAGAACAGTACTAACACTGGCATTTAACCGAGCGTTCTTCGAGACCCGAACAGGGTCTCGCCAAGGCAGGATAAGGCGGCCAAGCGGGTGGCCGCATCCTGAGAAGGAGCAGCAATGACACGGGTACCAAGACGGGTGGGGACGAAGGTGACAGAGGCATCTACAGAATCGACAAGATGCCTATGAAGGGAAAATCATCAAGAGGAGTAGAATCCAAAGGATGGAGGTCAAAGTACTTAGTCCACGTAGCAGGAACAACAAGGCATGGAACGAATTAGTATGGGAAGGGAGCATACGAGAGCGGCCGTAGCGGGGACAGTGATGAGAACCTTTAGAGAGAGACGGGTCAAAATGTGCAGGAGACACAAGAAGTGATGGAGCGTGCAAGGGAACGAGACGGTCACCACAACAGGCTCGACCCAACCACAGAGGAGGGAGGGGGAGCAGGGAGGAAGAGTCCGGTCTGGGCTAAACCGGGTCCTGTAGTTGGGACTACAGATCCCAGTCTTCCAGGAAGGTCCGACTCAGGGGCCTGGTCGCCCACCCATGAGCCTGGGTAAGAGAAGTCAAGTCGTCATCTATACAGCAAACCAATATCTAAAGAATGGGACCTGGAACTAAGGGATACCACCTACTAGGGCAGGAAGGGAGGCTGAGCGATGGCCAGTGCAGGAAGGGTGCGTCGTCCCAGCGGTGCTCCCCCTTTCAACAAGGGAGTCCTACTACTTCGTCCATTCTCCCACACTGGTGCTAAGACCCCAATCGCCCCAGCTTGGACACCCAACCATCCACTCAGGGCGCCTCTCACAGGCGACCCCTCCAGCGGGTGGTCCGATGGCTCACAAGGCCCCTACATGGTGCCCTTCAGCACGTACACCATCAAAGAGGGGGCAGGAGAGGGGGCACAGGCAACCCACACCGGTCCCAGGGAGGTGTACGTGAGCCCTCACCATGGAGGGGCAAACATCACAAGTTTTCCAGACATTCGTTACAAGGTAGCGTTTAACAGTTCTCAGAATAGCTAATACCTGGCTCCATATTATATTAATAATCAACAAGCACAGAGTCTGCTTTCTCTGTGGGTAACAAGATCTTCTTATGTCTGGCAGGTAAGACGGAAACAAAAACGCATCAGGGATATCCAAGTGCCTTGAATATAAGTGACTGTAAATTAACTATCCTTCTTACTTAATCTAATCCTATGATTTAATATATAAATAATTATTTAAGAACTCGAATTGACCTGTGGCTTCCTAATAGGAACCCAGGGTTGTAATACTCCTCACCTGCAGAGAAAAAAATGTGGCTACTACAATAGTAGTCATATTTTTTGTAAGAGCATACAGAGATAACAAGGAAAACATAGTCCATAAAAGAAAATTAAAAAATGAGAACAAATATTCTCTGAAAGAAAAAGCACACAAAAAGGAATCTCTGAAGAAAAAAAAGCACACCAAACGGAATTCTCTGAATGAAAATGCACACAAACAGGAATTCTCTGAAAGGAAAAGCACACAAAAAAAGGGAAATAAATAAATTAGACAAGGAATATTTAATGTCACAGGAGAACCTAAAAAAAATAACTAAAACATGACAGTGGTAAATGGGTTTCTGTGGTTCCGATGAGTGTTACTCAGGTAACCGGACAGCACTTCAGCTTCACGTATAGCCAACCCAGTAAGTGGATAATGGAAAGATTAAAGTCATGTAGGTATAACGCCCACCTGAGGATCCTTTTATTCTTCTCCTTCATCTGGTGGATGAATACTAGTGGGTTATGATCCGAATACACTTCCACTATATTAGCTGTGAGATATACTTCAAACTTTTTACAGGCTAACACTAGCGCAACTCTTCTTTTTCTACCACCGAATAATTGCGTTGAGCCTTCTCAAATTTCACAGAGTAATAGTACACTGGATGGTCCACATGATTATCCCGTTTGCAACAACACTGCACCAGCACCCGAATCAGATGCATCGACGTGAATTTTAAAGAGTCTGTCGAACTTTGGACTAGCGAGTACTGGGGCGGAAGCTAAGATCAATTTCAAGTTTATGAAAGCCTCTGCACCGTCTGTTGACCACTTAATTTAACGGCCTTTCACAACAAGTTAATTAGTAGAGTGGCGACACTCAAAAAGTTCTGACAAAAGGGCCGGTAGTACGCACACATACCGATAAACCGTTGAACTTCCTTTTAGACGGAGCACTGGATACTCCAGAATGGCACTGATTTTATCTTGCCGAGTTAACACTATTCCTTAGCCCACTTCATAACCGAGGTACGTCACTGTGCCTTGGCCAAAATGACATTTTTCTCGCATTAACGTTAAATTTGTACTTTTCAAAACTGTGAAAAACTGGCGTAACCTAGCTATGTGGAGCCCATTCTATCAAAAATCACAATATCATCTATAGCCCCGACTTGGCACATTTGCGAGCAGAGAGTTCATTAACAAACCGCTGGAACGTTGCAGGAGCATTCCGCATTTTGAAAGGATACTTGAAGACACCATCGGGTATTATGAACGCGGTAGTGCTTGGCACGTTCAGTGAGTTGGATCTGATAGTATCCCTCGAGAGATCGAACTTCGACACGTAGGTGGCATTCCCAATCTCGTCGATGCAGTCTTCTAGGAGAGGCAGCGGGTAGGCATCACCACGTGGTCACCTTGTTGAGATGCCGATAGTCGGTGCATATTTCGTCAGGAGGCGTCTATTTGGGAACAAAAGGCAGGGCGAGCACCAAAAGCCCTGGCTCGGCCGGATAAGGCCGTGCTGGAGCAGGAAGTCTACTTCTTTCCGCACGATGACCTTCTTCTCTGGACTCATTCGGTATGGTTAAGACGAATTGGGGGGTGTATAGTAGTCAATTGACATTATGGTAGATGGCATAGTCTGGGTTGGGGACCTACCCGAACAGACTGAAGAATTCGTCAAGTAACGAATGCACCTCTTCACGTTGGAACATCTGCAAATGGGTTAGCCTCTACTCTACAGCATTCACAGAACTAGAATTATGAAAATGAGATTAGTTGGGTCCCCAGCACAATGATCCCCTCCCTCACTGGAAAAGGAAACATTGTTAGAGCGACGGGCTGGGGCCCTGGAAACTTCTATACGGTTCAAGTGTTACAAGCATCACCCGTTACGCTTGTCAGAGTGCCTTACTTTGTACATGAGGTCCCCAACCTTTTCTGTCACAAATATAGGGGGGGGGCCTTCGTACTTGTGAGGCATAGTGTTCCCCAATCAAAGTTT
>WNGS01081024.1:21315-32261 GCA_020271785.1 Procambarus virginalis | reverse complement strand
GGCCCATGACAGTGTAAGACACAGTGTGGCCCAGGACAGTGTAAGACACAGTGTGGCCTGGGACAGTGTAAGACACAGTGTGGCCTGGGACAGTGTAAGACACAGTGTGGCCCGGGACAGTGTAAGACACAGTGTGGCCTGGGACAGTGTAAAACACAGTGTGGTCCAGGATGGTGTAAGACACAGTGTGGCCCATGACAGTGTAAGACACAGTGTGGCCCGGGACAGTGTAAGACACAGTGGCTCAGGACAGTGTAAGACACAGTGTGGCCTGGGACAGTGTAAGACACAGTGTGGCCCGGGACAGTGTAAGACACAGTGTGGCCCGAGACAGTGTAAGACACAGTGTGGCCCGGGACAGTGTAAGACACAGTGTGGCCAGGGACAGTGTAAGACACAGTGTGGCCCGGGACAGTGTAAGACACAGTGTGGCCCAGGACAGTGTAAGACACAGTGTGGCCCGGACAGTGTAAGACACAGTGTGGCCCAGACAGTGTAAGACACAGTGTGGCCCGGGACAGTGTAAGACACAGTGTGGCCGGGACAGTGTAAGACACAGTGTGGCCCGGGACAGTGTAAGACACAGTGTGGCCCAGGACAGTGTAAGACACAGTGTGGCCCGGGACAGTGTAAGACACAGTGTGGCCCAGGACAGTGTAAGACACAGTGTGGCCCGGGACAGTGTAAGACACAGTGTGGCCCAGGACAGTGTAAGACACAGTGTGGCCCGGACAGTGTAAGACACAGTGTGGCCCGGGACAGTGTAAGACACAGTGTGGCCCAGGACAGTGTAAGACACAGTGTGGCCCGGACAGTGTAAGACACAGTGTGGCCCGGGACAGTGTAAGACACAGTGTGGCCCGGGACAGTGTAAGACACAGTGTGGCCCAGGACAGTGTAAGACACAGTGTGGCCTGGGACAGTGTAAGACACAGTGTGGCCCGGGACAGTGTAAGACACAGTGTGGCCCGGGACAGTGTAAGACACAGTGTGGCCCAGGACAGTGTAAGACACAGTGTGGCCCATGACAGTGTAAGACACAGTGTGGCCCAGGACAGTGTAAGACACAGTGTGGCCCGGGACAGTGTAAGACACAGTGTGGCCCAGGACAGTGTAAGACACAGTGTGGCCCAGACAGTGTAAGACACAGTGTGGCCCAGGACAGTGTAAGACACAGTGTGGCCAGGGACAGTGTAAGACAGTGTGGCCGAGGACAGTGTAAGACACAGTGTGGCCCGGGACAGTGTAAGACACAGTGTGGCCCAGGACAGTGTAAGACACAGTGTGGCCCGGGACAGTGTAAGACACAGTGTGGCCTGGACAGTGTAAGACAGTGTGGCCCGGGACAGTGTAAGACACAGTGTGGCCGGGGACAGTGTAAGACACAGTGTGGCCCGGACAGTGTAAGACACAGTGTGGCCCAGGACAGTGTAAGACACAGTGTGGCCCAGGACAGTGTAAGACACAGTGTGGCCCGGGACAGTGTAAGACACAGTGTGGCCCAGGACAGTGTAAAACAGTGTGGCCCGGGACAGTGTAAGACACAGTGTGGCCCGGGACAGTGTAAGACACAGTGTGGCCCAGGACAGTGTAAGACACAGTGTGGCCCGGACAGTGTAAGACACAGTGTGGCCCGGGACAGTGTAAGACACAGTGTGGCCAGGACAGTGTAAGACACAGTGTGGCCCGGGACAGTGTAAGACACAGTGTGGCCCGGGACAGTGTAAGACACAGTGTGGCCCGGGACAGTGTAAGACACAGTGTGGCCCAGGATGTGTAAGACACAGTGTGGCCCGGACAGTGTAAGACACAGTGTGGCCCGGGACAGTGTAAGACACAGTGTGGCCCGGACAGTGTAAGACACAGTGTGGCCCAGGACAGTGTAAGACACAGTGTGGCCCAGGACAGTGTAAGACACAGTGTGGCCCAGGACAGTGTAAGACACAGTGTGGCCCAGGACAGTGTAAGACACAGTGTGGCCCAGGACAGTGTAAGACACAGTGTGGCCCGGACAGTGTAAGACACAGTGTGGCCCGGGACAGTGTAAGACACAGTGTGGCCTGGACAGTGTAAGACACAGTGTGGCCCGGGACAGTGTAAGACACAGTGTGGCCCAGGACAGTGTAAGACACAGTGTGGCCCGGGACAGTGTAAGACACAGTGTGGCCCAGGACAGTGTAAGACACAGTGTGGCCCAGGACAGTGTAAGACACAGTGTGGCCCGGACAGTGTAAGACACAGTGTGGCCCAGGACAGTGTAAGACACAGTGTGGCCCGGGACAGTGTAAGACACAGTGTGGCCCAGGACAGTGTAAGACACAGTGTGGCCCAGGACAGTGTAAGACACAGTGTGGCCCGGGACAGTGTAAGACACAGTGTGGCCCGGGACAGTGTAAGACACAGTGTGGCCCGGGACAGTGTAAGACACAGTGTGGCCCAGGACAGTGTAAGACACAGTGTGGCCCGGACAGTGTAAGACACAGTGTGGCCCGGGACAGTGTAAGACACAGTGTGGCCGGGACAGTGTAAGACACAGTGTGGCCCAGGACAGTGTAAGACACAGTGTGGCCCAGGACAGTGTAAGACACAGTGTGGCCCAGGACAGTGTAAGACACAGTGTGGCCCGGGACAGTGTAAGACACAGTGTGGCCCAGGACAGTGTAAGACACAGTGTGGCCCAGGACAGTGTAAGACACAGTGTGGCCCAGGACAGTGTAAGACACAGTGTGGCCCGGGACAGTGTAAGACACAGTGTGGCCCAGGACAGTGTAAGACACAGTGTGGCCCGGGACAGTGTAAGACACAGTGTGGCCCAGACAGTGTAAGACACAGTGTGGCCCGGGACAGTGTAAGACACAGTGTGGCCCGGGACAGTGTAAGACACAGTGTGGCCCGGGACAGTGTAAGACACAGTGTGGCCCGGGACAGTGTAAGACACAGTGTGGCCCGGGACAGTGTAAGACACAGTGTGGCCCAGGACAGTGTAAGACACAGTGTGGCCCAGGACAGTGTAAGACACAGTGTGGCCGGGACAGTGTAAGACACAGTGTGGCCCAGGACAGTGTAAAACAGTGTGGCCCGGGACAGTGTAAGACACAGTGTGGCCCGGGACAGTGTAAGACACAGTGTGGCCCGGACAGTGTAAGACACAGTGTGGCCCAGGACAGTGTAAGACACAGTGTGGCCCGGGACAGTGTAAGACACAGTGTGGCCCGGACAGTGTAAGACACAGTGTGGCCCAGGACAGTGTAAGACACAGTGTGGCCCAGGACAGTGTAAGACACAGTGTGGCCCAGGACAGTGTAAGACACAGTGTGGCCCAGGACAGTGTAAGACACAGTGTGGCCCAGGACAGTGTAAGACACAGTGTGGCCCGGGACAGTGTAAGACACAGTGTGGCCCAGGACAGTGTAAGACACAGTGTGGCCCAGGACAGTGTAAGACACAGTGTGGCCCAGGACAGTGTAAGACACAGTGTGGCCCAGGACAGTGTAAGACACAGTGTGGCCCAGGACAGTGTAAGACACAGTGTGGCCCGGGACAGTGTAAGACACAGTGTGGCCCAGGACAGTGTAAGACACAGTGTGGCCCGGGACAGTGTAAGACACAGTGTGGCCCGGGACAGTGTAAGACACAGTGTGGCCCGGACAGTGTAAGACACAGTGTGGCCCGGGACAGTGTAAGACACAGTGTGGCCCAGGACAGTGTAAGACACAGTGTGGCCCGGGACAGTGTAAGACACAGTGTGGCCCAGGACAGTGTAAGACACAGTGTGGCCCGGACAGTGTAAGACACAGTGTGGCCCAGGACAGTGTAAGACACAGTGTGGCCCGGGACAGTGTAAGACACAGTGTGGCCCGGGACAGTGTAAGACACAGTGTGGCCCAGGACAGTGTAAGACACAGTGTGGCCCAGGACAGTGTAAGACACAGTGTGGCCCGGGACAGTGTAAGACACAGTGTGGCCCAGGACAGTGTAAGACACAGTGTGGCCCGGGACAGTGTAAGACACAGTGTGGCCCAGGACAGTGTAAGACACAGTGTGGCCCGGGACAGTGTAAGACACAGTGTGGCCCGGGACAGTGTAAGACACAGTGTGGCCCAGGACAGTGTAAGACACAGTGTGGCCCGGGACAGTGTAAGACACAGTGTGGCCCGGGACAGTGTAAGACACAGTGTGGCCCGGGACAGTGTAAGACACAGTGTGGCCCAGGACAGTGTAAGACACAGTGTGGCCCGGGACAGTGTAAGACACAGTGTGGCCCGGGACAGTGTAAGACACAGTGTGGCCCGGGACAGTGTAAGACACAGTGTGGCCCAGGACAGTGTAAGACACAGTGTGGCCCAGGACAGTGTAAGACACAGTGTGGCCCAGGACAGTGTAAGACACAGTGTGGCCCGGGACAGTGTAAGACACAGTGTGGCCCAGGACAGTGTAAGACACAGTGTGGCCCGGACAGTGTAAGACACAGTGTGGCCAGGACAGTGTAAGACACAGTGTGGCCCAGGACAGTGTAAGACACAGTGTGGCCAGGACAGTGTAAGACACAGTGTGGCCCAGGACAGTGTAAGACACAGTGTGGCCCAGGACAGTGTAAGACACAGTGT
This sequence comes from Procambarus virginalis, assembly GCA_020271785.1. NCBI lineage: Eukaryota > Metazoa > Arthropoda > Malacostraca > Decapoda > Cambaridae > Procambarus > Procambarus virginalis. The sequence continues at coordinate 27,654 of WNGS01081024.1, read as the reverse complement.
GGCCCGGGACAGTGTAAGACACAGTGTGGCCCGGGACAGTGTAAGACACAGTGTGGCCCGGGACAGTGTAAGACACAGTGTGGCCCGGGACAGTGTAAGACACAGTGTGGCCCGGGACAGTGTAAGACACAGTGTGGCCCAGGACAGTGTAAGACACAGTGTGGCCCAGGACAGTGTAAGACACAGTGTGGCCCGGGACAGTGTAAGACACAGTGTGGCCCAGGACAGTGTAAGACAGTGTGGCCCGGGACAGTGTAAGACACAGTGTGGCCCGGACAGTGTAAGACACAGTGTGGCCCGGGACAGTGTAAGACACAGTGTGGCCCAGGACAGTGTAAGACACAGTGTGGCCCGGGACAGTGTAAGACACAGTGTGGCCCAGGACAGTGTAAGACACAGTGTGGCCCGGGACAGTGTAAGACACAGTGTGGCCCGGGACAGTGTAAGACACAGTGTGGCCCGGGACAGTGTAAGACACAGTGTGGCCCAGGACAGTGTAAGACACAGTGTGGCCCGGGACAGTGTAAGACACAGTGTGGCCCGGACAGTGTAAGACACAGTGTGGCCCGGACAGTGTAAGACACAGTGTGGCCCAGGACAGTGTAAGACACAGTGTGGCCCAGGACAGTGTAAGACACAGTGTGGCCCAGGACAGTGTAAGACACAGTGTGGCCCAGGACAGTGTAAGACACAGTGTGGCCCAGGACAGTGTAAGACACAGTGTGGCCCGGGACAGTGTAAGACACAGTGTGGCCTGGGACAGTGTAAGACACAGTGTGGCCCGGGACAGTGTAAGACACAGTGTGGCCCGGGACAGTGTAAGACACAGTGTGGCCCAGGACAGTGTAAGACACAGTGTGGCCCGGACAGTGTAAGACACAGTGTGGCCCAGACAGTGTAAGACACAGTGTGGCCCAGGACAGTGTAAGACACAGTGTGGCCGAGACAGTGTAAGACACAGTGTGGCCCAGGACAGTGTAAGACACAGTGTGGCCCGGGACAGTGTAAGACACAGTGTGGCCCGAGGACAGTGTAAGACACAGTGTGCCCAGGACAGTGTAAGACACAGTGTGGCCCGGGACAGTGTAAGACACAGTGTGGCCCGGGACAGTGTAAGACACAGTGTGGCCCGGGACAGTGTAAGACACAGTGTGGCCCAGGACAGTGTAAGACACAGTGTGGCCCGGGACAGTGTAAGACACAGTGTGGCCCGGGACAGTGTAAGACACAGTGTGGCCCGGGACAGTGTAAGACACAGTGTGGCCCAGGGACAGTGTAAGACACAGTGTGGCCAGGACAGTGTAAGACACAGTGTGGCCCGGACAGTGTAAGATACAGTGTGGCCCGGGACAGTGTAAGACACAGTGTGGCCCAGGACAGTGTAAGACACAGTGTGGCCCAGGACAGTGTAAGACACAGTGTGGCCCAGGACAGTGTAAGACACAGTGTGGCCCGGGACAGTGTAAGACACAGTGTGGCCCAGGACAGTGTAAGACACAGTGTGGCCCGGGACAGTGTAAGACACAGTGTGGCCCAGGACAGTGTAAGACACAGTGTGGCCCGGACAGTGTAAGACACAGTGTGGCCTGGGACAGTGTAAGACACAGTGTGGCCCGGGACAGTGTAAGACACAGTGTGGCCCAGGACAGTGTAAGACACAGTGTGGCCCGGGACAGTGTAAGACACAGTGTGGCCCGGGACAGTGTAAGACACAGTGTGGCCCGGACAGTGTAAGACACGTGTGGCCCGGACAGTGTAAGCACAGTGTGGCCCGGGACAGTGTAAGACACAGTGTGGCCCGGGACAGTGTAAGACACAGTGTGGCCAGGACAGTGTAAGACACAGTGTGGCCCAGACAGTGTAAGACACAGTGTGGCCGGGACAGTGTAAGACACAGTGTGGCCCAGGACAGTGTAAGACACAGTGTGGCCCGGACAGTGTAAGACACAGTGTGCCCGGGACAGTGTAAGACACAGTGTGGCCCAGGACAGTGTAAGACACAGTGTGGCCAGGACAGTGTAAGACACAGTGTGGCCCAGGACAGTGTAAGACACAGTGTGGCCCAGGACAGTGTAAGAACAGTGTGGCCCAGGACAGTGTAAGACACAGTGTGGCCCGGGACAGTGTAAGACACAGTGTGCCCAGGACAGTGTAAGACACAGTGTGGCCCAGGACAGTGTAAGACACAGTGTGGCCCAGGACAGTGTAAGACACAGTGTGGCCCGGACAGTGTAAGACACAGTGTGGCCCGGGACAGTGTAAGACACAGTGTGGCCCAGGACAGTGTAAGACACAGTGTGGCCAGGACAGTGTAAGACACAGTGTGGCCAGGACAGTGTAAGACACAGTGTGGCCCGGGACAGTGTAAGACAGTGTGGCCCAGGACAGTGTAAGACACAGTGTGGCCCAGGACAGTGTAAGACACAGTGTGGCCCAGGACAGTGTAAGACACAGTGTGGCCCAGGACAGTGTAAGACACAGTGTGGCCCGGGACAGTGTAAGACACAGTGTGGCCCGGACAGTGTAAGACACAGTGTGGCCCAGGACAGTGTAAGACACAGTGTGGCCCGGGACAGTGTAAGACACAGTGTGGCCAGGACAGTGTAAGACACAGTGTGGCCCGGACAGTGTAAGACAGTGTGGCCCAGGACAGTGTAAGACACAGTGTGGCCCAGGACAGTGTAAGACACAGTGTGGCCCGGGACAGTGTAAGACACAGTGTGGCCCGGGACAGTGTAAGACACAGTGTGGCCCAGGACAGTGTAAGACACAGTGTGGCCCAGGACAGTGTAAGACACAGTGTGGCCCGGACAGTGTAAGACACAGTGTGGCCCAGGACAGTGTAAGACACAGTGTGGCCGGGACAGTGTAAGACACAGTGTGGCCCGGACAGTGTAAGCACAGTGTGGCCCAGGACAGTGTAAGACACAGTGTGGCCCGGGACAGTGTAAGACACAGTGTGGCCCGGGACAGTGTAAGACACAGTGTGGCCCAGGACAGTGTAAGACACAGTGTGGCCCGGACAGTGTAAGACACAGTGTGGCCCAGGACAGTGTAAGACACAGTGTGGAGACAGTGTAAGACACAGTGTGGCCCGGGACAGTGTAAGACACAGTGTGGCCCAGGACAGTGTAAGACACAGTGTGGCCCGGACAGTGTAAGACACAGTGTGGCCCAGGACAGTGTAAGACACAGTGTGGCCGGACAGTGTAAGACACAGTGTGGCCCGGGACAGTGTAAGACACAGTGTGGCCCGGGACATGTAAGAAGACACAGTGTGGCCCAGGACAGTGTAAGACACAGTGTGGCCCGGGACAGTGTAAGACACAGTGTGGCCCGGGACAGTGTAAGACACAGTGTGGCCCGGGACAGTGTAAACACAGTGTGGCCCGGGACAGTGTAAGACACAGTGTGGCCGGACAGTGTAAGACACAGTGTGGCCCAGGACAGTGTAAGACACAGTGTGGCCGGGACAGTGTAAGACACAGTGTGGCCAGGACAGTGTAAGACACAGTGTGGCCCAGACAGTGTAAGACAGTAACAGTGTGGCCCAGGACAGTGTAAGACACAGTGTGGCCCAGGACAGTGTAAGACACAGTGTGGCCCAGGACAGTGTAAGACACAGTGTGGCCCAGGACAGTGTAAGACACAGTGTGGCCCAGGACAGTGTAAGACACAGTGTGGCCCAGGACAGTGTAAGACACAGTGTGGCCCAGGACAGTGTAAGACACAGTGTGGCCCAGGACAGTGTAAGACACAGTGTGGCCCGGACAGTGTAAGACACAGTGTGGCCCAGGACAGTGTAAGACACAGTGTGGCCCAGGACAGTGTAAGACACAGTGTGGCCCAGGACAGTGTAAGAACAGTGTGGCCCAGGACAGTGTAAGACACAGTGTGCCCGGGACAGTGTAAGCACAGTGTGGCCCAGGACAGTGTAAGACACAGTGTGGCCCGGGACAGTGTAAGACACAGTGTGGCCCGGGACAGTGTAAGACACAGTGTGGCCCGGACAGTGTAAGACACAGTGTGGCCCGGGACAGTGTAAGACACAGTGTGGCCCGGACAGTGTAAGACACAGTGTGGCCCGGGACAGTGTAAGACACAGTGTGGCCCAGGACAGTGTAAGACACAGTGTGGCGGACAGTGTAAGACACAGTGTGGCCTGGGACAGTGTAAGACACAGTGTGGCCCAGGACAGTGTAAGACACAGTGTGGCCCGGACAGTGTAAGACACAGTGTGGCCCGGACAGTGTAAGACACAGTGTGGCCCGGGACAGTGTAAGACACAGTGTGGCCCAGGACAGTGTAAGACACAGTGTGGCCCGGACAGTGTAAGACACAGTGTGGCCAGGACAGTGTAAGACACAGTGTGGCCCGGGACAGTGTAAGACACAGTTGCCCGGACAGTGTAAGACACAGTGTTGCCCGGGACAGTGTAAGACACAGTGTGGCCCGGGACAGTGTAAGACACAGTGTGGCCGGACAGTGTAAGACACAGTGTGGCCCAGGACAGTGTAAGACACAGTGTGGCCCGGGACAGTGTAAGACACAGTGTGGCCCAGGACAGTGTAAGACACAGTGTGGCCCAGGACAGTGTAAGACACAGTGTGGCCCAGGACAGTGTAAGACACAGTGTGGCCCAGGACAGTGTAACACAGTGTGGCCCAGGACAGTGTAAACACAGTGTGGCCCAGGACAGTGTAAGACACAGTGTGGCCCAGACAGTGTAAGCACAGTGTGGCCCAGGACAGTGTAAGACACAGTGTGGCCCGGACAGTGTAAGACACAGTGTGGCCCAGGACAGTGTAAGACACAGTGTGGCCCAGGACAGTGTAAGACACAGTGTGGCCCAGGACAGTGTAAGACACAGTGTGGCCCAGGACAGTGTAAGACACAGTGTGGCCCAGGACAGTGTAAGACACAGTGTGGCCCAGGACAGTGTAAGACACAGTGTGGCCCAGGACAGTGTAAGACACAGTGTGGCCCAGGGCAGTGTAAGACACAGTGTGGCCCAGGACAGTGTAAACACAGTGTGGCCCAGACAGTGTAAGACACAGTTGTGGCCCGGGACAGTGTAAGACACAGTGTGGCCCAGGACAGTGTAAGACACAGTGTGGCCCAGGACAGTGTAAGACACAGTGTGGCCCGGGACAGTGTAAGACACAGTGTGGCCCAGGACAGTGTAAGACACAGTGTGGCCCAGGACAGTGTAAGATACAGTGTGGCCAGGACAGTGTAAGACACAGTGTGGCCCGGACAGTGTAAGACAGTGTGGCCCAGGACAGTGTAAGACACAGTGTGGCCCAGACAGTGTAAGACACAGTGTGGCCCAGGACAGTGTAAGACACAGTGTGGCCCGGGACAGTGTAAGACACAGTGTGGCCCAGGACAGTGTAAGACACAGTGTGGCCAGGACAGTGTAAGACACAGTGTGGCCCAGGACAGTGTAAGCACAGTGTGGCCCGGGACAGTGTAACACAGTGTGGCCCGGACAGTGTAAGACACAGTGTGGCCCAGGACAGTGTAAGACACAGTGTGGCCCAGGACAGTGTAAGACACAGTGTGGCCAGGACAGTGTAAGACACAGTGTGGCCCGGGACAGTGTAAGACAGTGTGGCCCAGGACAGTGTAAGACACAGTGTGGCCCAGGACAGTGTAAGATACAGTGTGCCCAGGACAGTGTAAGGCACAGTTGTGGCCCGGGACAGTGTAAGACACAGTGTGGCCCAGGACAGTGTAAGACCAGTGTGGCCCAGGACAGTGTAAGACACAGTGTGGCCCAGACAGTGTAAGACACAGTGTGGCCCAGGACAGTGTAAGACACAGTGTGGCCCGGACAGTGTAAGACACAGTGTGGCCCAGGACAGTGTAAGACACAGTGTGGCCCAGGACAGTGTAAGACACAGTGTGGCCCGGACAGTGTAAGACACAGTGTGGCCCAGGACAGTGTAAGACACAGTGTGGCCCAGACAGTGTAAGACACAGTGTGGCCCGGGACAGTGTAAGACACAGTGTGGCCCAGGGACAGTGTAAGACACAGTGTGGCCCGGACAGTGTAAGACACAGTGTGGCCCAGGACAGTGTAAGACACAGTGTGGCCCGGACAGTGTAAGACACAGTGGGCCCAGGACAGTGTAAGACACAGTGTGGCCCAGGACAGTGTAAGACACAGTGTGGCCCAGGACAGTGTAAGACACAGTGTGGCCCGGGACAGTGTAAGACACAGTGTGGCCCGGACAGTGTAAGACACAGTGTGGCCCGGGACAGTGTAAGACACAGTGTGGCCCGGACAGTGTAAGACACAGTGTGGCCCGGGACAGTGTAAGACACAGTGTGGCC
>WNGS01081019.1:186715-201830 GCA_020271785.1 Procambarus virginalis | reverse complement strand
CCTCTGCAGCCAGGGTTGGAGCGGAAGGCGGCTAACGAAACATGTTGAAGGGTAGAGAGACAAGATAATAAGTGGAAGAATAATGGGGACTGTCCTCCTATAAGTGAACCATACGTAGGTTTATTAGACTGACCAGAGGTGACGTGATAACATGCACGAGAATGGTTGTATAGGAATGGCAACTCTTAACTATCCTGTAGGGTAATATATAGTACAAGGCAAGTACTGAAAGATATGAGATTAATTGATTAATATAACTAAGTCTATATAGCTAAATTATAGAACATATATATATATATAAATATATATAAATTATTTATAAATTGTAAATTATATAGAAAAAATATAAATAAATTATATATACTAAGTACTTTAGTAAGGACTTCGAGAAAACAAAATATGTTCGAGGAAGTACAAGAGAATGTAGGGATGTCTATACCCGGTACTCTATTAACGACGAGGATAAGGGCAAAAGTTGTCCTACTGAAAACTAGGTAATTAACTGCAGAGTTACAATTCTTTGTGCTCTAGAAAAACCGTAAAGTCCCTACCTGGGCAATTAATCACAGTCTTTAACAAAGGCTTAGGGGTGTGGAGAGTGTCAACACTGTGACAAGAACTGCCGTATGAGTCTCAAAAACGTACAGTACAGTCCTGGATGCGAAAGGAACGAAAGTAGAATACGTCCTCCTTAGTTCGTACTGCAAAGTTGAACATTATAGTTTGGAGACAAACCAAAGTACCAGAGTACCGAGGGGGTGATCTGAGTGAGATACTTTGTAGGGACCAGATTAATATGGGTAAATAGGATATAGCAATGGTTTTACCGACTAACCATTACGAACATGAATTTATGCATAAAACATCATGTAATCAAAAGTCAATCTAATAAACAGTTTACAAATTGCTACACCTGATACGTGAATAGAGTTAGTCACAATGAATAAACTCAAAATGAGATCTGAAAGCAAACATGTGAAAAAGCCAAGTAAACAATGAACAAAACCTTAAGCCAAGGAACTAGGGGCATTACCTGAGACAAAACTCCAAGGACAAACCCCCACGTTAATGTGAAGTATTTCGAGGTAGCGCAGCCACTACCTGGCAACTGTGTTGTTGTTGTTAAAGATTCGCTACCTGGAACAAGAAGTTCCAGATAACACGGGCTATGGTGAGCCCGTACCTGGCAACTAGTATTTGCCTAACGCACATTAAAAAACGAAGGTAAAACAAATTAAAATTACAACTGCTGAAGTCCTTTGCGGTTGTGAATAGTTGCAGGGAAAAACAATAAACATTAACAATTAAACTCATTACTTATAATAATAAACTATCATTTTCAAATCTGAAAAATTGGCTTTACACAACAACACAAATGAATTTAATTAAGAATTACGTTACTCTGTACGAAAAAGGGTGACTATACACTATGTACAATGTGTTGCACGTCCTCCGTCACGCATCATAGCAGGCAACCCGTCCTCGCAAATTCGTATAGTCAATATTGACTTATTAGTTACTTGCATAGGTGACATACTAAACATAAAATTTCCCTTGAAAAGCTTCATAGAAAACACCGACCTTACCTAACCTACTTAGTATGTTAAAATAAGCATCTTATAGCTTCGTAATTACAATTGTTACTTAACCTATTATAGGTATAGGTTAGGTAATAATTGTAATTACGAAGCAATAAGATGCATATCTTAACATACTAAGTAGGTTAGGTAAGGTTGGTGTTTTCTATGAAGCTTTTCAAGGGAAACTATTATGTTAAGTATGTCACCAATGCACATATTTAATAAGTCAATATTGACTATACGAATTTGCGAGGACGGGTTGTAGCAGGACCACATCGAATGAGAAAAGAGACGTGAAGACCCACCGGGACGTCTAGCTGGCGGGAAGCAGGAGGTTTTTTTTTATTTTTATTTTTACATGCAAAGTATGCAATTTAAATACAATAAAAACGAGAAAAAACACAGAAAACATAACAAAACAAAACAATAGACCACCGGCCAGAAGGGCCGACAGCTCAGTACAATAAAATACAAACACGATAAATGCAGTGAAAAGCACAGACATCAAGACACAAAATAGAAAACAATTGTCAAACAAGCAAGCACAGTAACATCTCAAAACAAAACATCATAAAACAAAACAAACATCAAGATGCATAACAGAAAACATAACAGGACAAGCACAATACACAACGAAAACAAAAAACAAAATAATAAACAAGTACAACATGTACAGTAATAATTAAAACACCAGTGCAAACGTACAGCACAGAAACAAGACATGAATAAAATCACCTACACCAAACCAACCGCCCCGCAACAAACAATAATAAACAAGCATCCATGCAAACAGAAAAAACATAGGTACATACACAACAACAAACACGCATCGGCCTGAAGGACCGAGAACAAAACACAACACAAAGGACATCATGAACAAAACAAGAAATCGCACAGCATACACAATAAGAATGAAAACACATGGAGCAATGCAGAAGGATAACATACATGGACGGTCGCCGAGCGGACAGCACACTGAATGTGACCTGTGTCCTGGGTTCGATCCGGCCCGGCGGAGAAAATGGGCAGAGTTCTTTCACCTATGCCCCTGTACCTAGCAGTAAAATAGGTACCTAGTCAGCTGTCACTGCTTCCTGGGGGTGGAGGCCTGGTCGAGACCGGCCGCGGGGACACTAAAGCCCCGAAATCATTCAAGATAACCTCAAGTAAATGTCAAAGTAAAATCAGCTTACATATTTGCCAGGAATGGGGATACCAACATGAAACGCCTCCCAAATCAGCCACCTTCCCCAAGAGGCTTGACCCACCACCAGGGGGCGCCATGTGAAGCGGAACCTCGGCAACAAACACTCGCAGACAGGAAACCCATATGGTGTCCTTCCGGACGCGAGTAACGCCACCCTATCCCATACACCTAGAACCCGCTCATCAGAAAAGTCCTCCGGCTTCTCAGACAGCAGGAACTCGGAACCCAGGCCTCCAGGTCCTCCACAGTAGGGGGCCGGACACAGGGGCACCAGCGGCCACGGGCACACCACCAGACGACTGCAGGGAACCATGGCGGCGCTCATCCTTTCTCAAAGTCACCACCAGGCCACGCCCAGCACCAGCATCCTCACCACCCCTGGCACCAAAAGCCACCACACCCCACTGCGGAGAGTCCCCGGGCTGGGAAGGAACAGGAGGCACATCCGAGACACAGGCACCAGCCCCAGCAGGCACATGTACCTCCGCCACCACCAACCGTGGAGACAACGACTCATCCGGAGCCATGCCGTCAACACCTGAAGACCCACAGTCACTGAAGTCCCCAACACCAGCCCAGGCAGTAGACGAACGCCTGGAACGTTTGGGCTCCGGCCGGATATCGTCAGAGCCGGAAGCAGATCCAGAAGCACCGGCACCACTAGCCGGACGAACCGACGCCCGACGCAGAACGGCAGCAGCCTCTACCACAGGAGGAACCGGACCACACACACAGCAGGAGGCTCCGCAGCCACCCCAGCAGGGACCCGAGGCGCGGACACAGGGCCAGGATCCGCATCCGAAGACGAGGAAGCAGACGGCGATGCTCCACAGGGATTACCAGGAAGGTCCACGGGATCGGCAGGGCCAGAGACATGGTCAGGAGGAACATCCGACGGCACCGCAACACCCGGAGGAGGGTCTGCGATAACCAGGGGAACGTCGGGTGACGCTGGGGGAGCCTCAGCAGCGAACGGGACACTCACCTCCTCACCCCCGGAGTCCTCCTCCAGAGGGAGCGGCAAGAAATCCTCTTCACGGAACAAGTTGACGGGAGCGACTGGATCAGCAGTACACCCGGCAGCCTGATGCCCCAACAAGCCACACCGGAAGCAAGTACGGGGTTGTCGGGCATAAAACACCCACACGTAGTAGCCCAACAGCCGGACAGAGGACGGAATATCCGACTTCAGTCGCATCCCGAGGGTCCGAATGTTGGTCTTCACACCCGAATACGTGCCAAACGAAAGTGAGTTCATCCGCACACTGATGACGGAGCCGTACCTCTGGAAGAATCGTCTGGGGAGAGTCTCAGGAAACTCCATGGGGGCGCCATGAAAGCTGACATACGTCACAGCACCACTACGGTCCGAAATGGTCACAGACCCGGAGCCTTCCTGCAGTTGCAAAGTACGTCCCTCGTACCTCCGTAGAAAAGCACGGTACACCGCCTCACCCACAAACTTGATGATGACACAGTGAGCAGTGACCAGCTCAACACCATATACGTCCCGAACCGGGACTCGAAGCATGTCACTCAATACCACGTCCACCACCAATCCGATGGAGTTTAACCGCACGACAGCGGGAATAGGGCCGCCCATCGTAAAACACGCCACGTCCCCACCACCAGGAACAGCAGGGAGGGTAGACACCCCCACACACCCTGCTGGCGAAAACGGCAACTACCCCATACTGCCGGAGCGGTCAAGCGACATGTCCTCACTCAACGGCAGCGCAGGTGGAACTCAAGCAGGAGTTGAAAAAATCAGCGGGCGAAATAATGGGTGATTTGCGGGTGCTGGACAAGTGACTGGAGAACACCTGGCGTATGGGGCTCTTGAGCAGGATAAAGGGGAGTCTCTGGTGGAGCTCTCCAGACATCTGGCTGAAGCCTTTGATGTTGGAATGAAGTTACTTAGCATGATGGTGTTGAGAGTGGGTAGGAAGAGGCAGCTTCCACTGTTATGCAGTTGAATAATGTAACATATAAATTTCCATCTCAGGGAAATTGGACTGAAACTATGGAATCCACTGGAACAACTAAAGCGGAGAAAGGGATCTAGAATTCGGTAACTAAATTTTATTTTTTTACTACATTAGAAATATGATACACTTATAAACGTATACAGCTGGGTCTAAGAACTAATAATGCATTCTGGGAATTACTTAACCACTGTGCTACTCGCCTTCCAAATACGGCACCTCCTTCCCCCCCCCCCCCCTTGTGCGCAGGAAATAAATTCTCAGGAAAAAAATTATTTTTTTTTTGCAAATGTTAAATACCTTTTCCTGATCACAGATATGTAAAAAAATCGAAATTGTATTTACTTTGGCCGCAGTGGGGTGCGGGAAATGGCGTGTGACGTCACAATTTGGTGGTCGCCCGTGACGTAGACTCCCGGAGCCTGTCGCTCGCCAGCTTCAACTTGTGCGAGTTGCCACTAATATATTTTTGTTCATTTTTTGCGTACATTCCAAATACATTTATTTTGTTTTTTCTTGTCAATCCTATGTATAATGAACACGTACACAATATTATGGTAAGATCCGTACTGTCCCAAAACTGTGTTATATGGGTCACAAATGTGTCCACATATATTGCTCATATCTCCAATGTTCCATGTTCATATTTACACACTTTACACTATCACACACTATATACATTCACCATCAACACACTCAGAACTCTGAGAGTGTGAGCTGCCACACTCAGCCAGCTCTCCCTCACTCCTCCAACACCTACCTTACTCCTTACACCTTACTCGCCAACTTTCCTCCTCCCACCATACTGTTATTGTTTTTATTACATTATTTACACACATTATGTATTCGTATCTACATATTTTATTCACCATAACTATGCTTTAAACCGGTATTGTGTCCAAACAGCATAGTGGCCACCATACATTGCATGAGAAATCACACATCAGCCAGCAGACAATGCTACGAGTACGACTCCACCTCCCTCAATAAAATGGCTCCTCCCAACATAATCCTGTTGCTGTTATTACACTACATACACACATAGTATATACCCATGTACATATGTGTTCGCCGTAGCAAACCATTAGGCTAGTATGGTGTGCAAAACAAGAGTGGCTGCCACATATAGTAATGCTACCTCGATTCCCTCTCTCCCTCACCAAACTTCCTCCTCGCACAATACTATGCACAGTGCTAATTATCACCACAGTCCTACTATTATCACAATCCTGGTCACTAAATCCTGTAAATGAATAATTGACCACAAGTTTATTTTGTAAAGTAGCATAAGAAGTCGTTCGAAGATTCCTAGATGGACGAAATAATGCTGTGCTGCTGTGGCTAGCGTTGTGAACATCATGAACAGCATTGATTCACTGATATTTGAACATTGTACATAGTCATATCAATCTCAAGCTCTTCTGTAATGCTATGTCCAAATAATATTAGTTATATAAATATATTTTGACATTATTAGGCGATGGTGTGATCACAAGCTGAACAGCAGTGCTGTGAGCTCATGCTGCGTGCACCAGCCAAGATTGCTCACTCAGCTCTTACACCCCGGAATGTTGCCCACGATTTTTTTAAATGACGTCTGTTTACAAGAGCCCTTGTAAAGAGAAAAGTAATGTGAACCCCATGTAGCGTCTAGAGTTTTGAATCATATGCTAAAAATATAAGATCACAGAGGCGCGTTGCGCAACGTTGCGGATTACCGAGGATTTGGTTCCTGAATTTTCCCCCATAATAACTCCTAAGACGTCTGGGGTAACTAAAACTCTGACAAATTTTACCCTAAAACCCCTGGAGGCTTAGCTGAAACAAAAACTAACAAATTTTGCCCTAAAACCCCCCTGGCAGTTTAGCTTAAACTGGCCCCAAAAATGTCTAGTTTCAGCTAAGCTACCATCCCTACTACTCTGCTCTCCTCCCCTCCTCCCTCTCTCCTCTAACCTCTAACAGTCAGACATTTCCACGTGCTGTATTTATATAAAAGTGGTATCCGGTTGCACCTAGGTCCATTTACCCCCTCTTTCCCACCCTTTTCCCCTCATCCTCATTCTTAACCATATCTCCTTGATCTCCTCGACCCGATCGCCTTCCCCGCCTTTGTCCCTCCCCCATACTTCCCCACTCACCCCCCCCCCTCCATGCTTCCTCCTTTTCCACACTTCTCTCAGAAAATATATTATAAAGAAGCCCTGAAACAACTGTATAAGTCTCTCAGAAGTTATATTTAATAACCAACAATTCTATGGGAATCAATATTTCACACTTGATTCCATGAAAATCTCCTGGGAGTGTTTATATATATTAATATTTCTTAAAACATTTAGCTTAGGCCTACCCCCGACCAGCCTATGTCAGCCTGAGTATCCAAGACCATTTTCCCTGTAAAGTTGTGTGGGATAAGCCTAAAGTATCCGCCCTCCAACTTTAGAAAGACAGATGGACAGACAGACAAACAGGCAAAAATTTTGTCTTATTGTATAGATATATATTTATAGATAAAACAGCAACATCTGTTTGAAGACGCCGACAATGCACATAAAACAAGGCTTTATCAAAGACCAAATCATTTTTATACCAAGCAGACATTTACAAGAGATATCGTGACAGCATCACTTATATAATCAACAGATAGCAGATAATGAGAGATTAGAATCACTTCACGTCCAGCTGTCACCTACCGCCCCAACCGACCAATATGACCGTTGAACAACATTACCTGATTACCGTCTCACTTCTCATCACACATGCATGGAATAATTAATGCTGTGTTTGCCAATAGGAATTCATTTCCCTATGCCTCTGACGATACTAAACTGATCACCTTAGCGAGGCACGTCATAGCCAATAACACTGTAAATTGAACATCCGAGATCAGTTTCAACATCCACGTAGAGAAAGCAAGAAACAAAGAGTAGATTCATGCTAGTGTCACCGATCGAAGTATTTCATACATATTCAAAACACATTTTAAAGCCCCCCCCCCCCAACCCGCCCCTCAACCTTAACATCACGGAATAACTTCCTGATATCGGGAACACGAAGATTATTGAGGGTCCGGCTGGTCAAGTGCTGATATCTCCCAGGAACTATCCAACAACCGTTGCCTAAACCCCAGGAAATTATTTACTGCTAGTCAGACACTACATGCACGAGGCGTGGTCGTAGCCCGCACTAAACTGTCACGCTGGAGTGCTACTCTCCTCTAATGTAGCACACACTAAAATATTTACCAACAGACTGAAATCCTTACGAACAATATCGGTCGGATTCCAGACTCTTAGAGGGAGGATCGACAAAACACCAATCCTTAAGTGTTCGCCCCTCTTCACCCAGCAGCAGCCGGGTGAAGGTCCGGGCAAAACTATTTTGGTAAGATTTGAAATAAGACTCAGTGTCATATAAGACTTTTGACAAGAGTCAAAAGTCGTCCTGTACCGCACTCATAGACACAACGCAGAATTTGCTCCCAAATTGTCACAACAAACAGGAATAGCGCACTAGTACCAAGGACCGCTGCTCAATATAATGGTGCGAAAAGAAGTTACAAGGGTACAACCGTGGTTAAACTACAGCAACCATTGTTATTGTAGCCTCCAGCGGCGGTGGCCAGCTTCTTGTGCACCCTGTACTCATACTGTGAGTGGTAGAATATTGTGCACCCTGTACTTATACTGTGAGTGGTAGATTATTGTGCACCCTGTACTTATACTGTGAGTGGTAGATTATTGTGCACCCTGTACTCATACTGTGAGTGGTAGATTATTGTGCACCCTGTACTTATACTGTGAGTGGTAGATTATTGTGCACCCTGTACTTATACTGTGAGTGGTAGATTATTGTGCACCCTGTACTCATACTGTGAGTGGTAGAATATTGTGCACCCTGTACTTATACTGTGAGTGGTAGAATATTGTGCACCCTGTACTCATACTGTGAGTGGTAGATTATTGTGCACCCTGTACTTATACTGTGAGTGGTAGATTATTGTGCACCCTGTACTTATACTGTGAGTGGTAGAATATTGTGCACCCTGTACTCATACAGTGAGTGGTAGAATATTGTGCACCCTGTACTCATACTGTGAGTGGTAGATTATTGTGCACCCTGTACTCATACTGTGAGTGGTAGATTATTGTGCACCCTGTACTTATACTGTGAGTGGTAGATTATTGTGCACCCTGTACTCATACTGTGAGTGGTAGATTATTGTGCACCCTGTCCTTATAATGTGAGTGGTAGATTATTGTGCACCCTGTACTCATACAGTGAGTGGTAGAATATTGTGCACCCTGTACTCATACTGTGAGTGGTAGTATATTGTGCACCCTGTACTTATACTATGAGGGGTAGATTACAGTGCACCCTGAACTAATACTTTGAGAGCTAGTTTATTGTGCACCCTGTCCTCATAAACGGAGCAGTAGTTTATTGCCCATTCTGTACTCATACTGTGAGTGTTACTTTATTGTGAGCACTGTACTCATACTGATAGTCGAAGTTTATCGTGAGCCTTGTACTCATGTGGTACTCATACTACGCAAAGGTGCTAGTGTTCACACTGGGGCAAGTGGTCAAACTGACGTTAGTGATCACACTGGTGTAAGTGGTCACTCTAAAGCTAGTGTTCACACTGGAGCAAGTGGTCACACCGGTGCAAGTGGTCACACTGGTGCTAGTGGTCACACTGGTGCTAGTGGTCACACTGGTGCTAGTGGTCACACTGGTGCTAGTGGTCACACTGACGCAAGTGGTCACACTGGCGCTAGTGATCACACTGGTGCTAGTGGTCACACTGGTGCAAGTGGTCACACTGGTGCTAGTGATCGCACTGGTGCTAGTGGTCACACTGGTGCTAGTGATCACACTGGTGCTAGTGGTCACACTGGTGCTAGTGATCACACTGGTGCAAGTGGTCACACTGGTGCTAGTGATCACACTGGTGCTAGTGGTCACACTGGTGCAAGTGGTCACACTGGTGCTAGTGATCACACTGGTGCTAATGGTCACACTGGTGCTAGTGATCACACTGGTGCAAGTGGTCACACTGGTGCTAGTGATCACACTGGTGCTAGTGATCACACTGGTGATAGTGATCACACTGGTGCTAGTGATAACACTGGTGCAAGTGGTCACACTGGTGCAAGTGGTCACACTGGTGCTAGTGATCACACAGGTGAAAGTGGTCACACTGGTGCTAGTGGTCACACTGGTACAAGTGGTCACACTGGTGCAAGTGGTCACACTGGTGCTAGTGATCACACAGGTGAAAGTGGTCACACTGGTGCTAGTGGTCACACTGGTACAAGTGGTCACACTGGTGCTAGTGGTCACACTGGTGCTAGTGGTCAAACTGGTGCTAGTGGTCACACTGGTGCAAGTGATCACACTGGTGCAAGTGGTCACACTGGTGCTAGTGATCACACTGGTGCTAGTGGTCACACACTGGTGCTAATGATCACACTGGTGCTAGTGATCACACTGGTGCAAGTGGTCACACTGGTGCAAGTGGTCACACTGATGCAAGTGATCACACTGGTGCTAGTGATCACACTGGTGCAAGTGGTCACACTGGTGCAAGTGGTCACACTGGTGCAAGTGATCACACTGGTGCTAGTGGTCACACTGGTGCTAGTGGTCACACTGGTGCTAGTGGTCACACTGGTGCAAGTGGTCACACTGGTGCTAGTGATCACACTGGTGCTAGTGGTCACACTGGTGCTAGTGATCACACTGGTGCTAGTGGTCACACTGGTGCTAGTGATCACACTGGTGCTAGTGATCACACTGGTGCTAGTGGTCACACTGGTGCAAGTGGTCACACTGGTGCTAGTGGTCACACTGGTGCTAGTGGTCACACTGGTGCTAGTGGTCACACTGGTGCTAGTGGTCACACTGGTGCAAGTGGTCACACTGGCGCTAGTGATCACACTGGTGCTAGTGGTCACACTGGTGCAAGTGGTCACACTGGTGCTAGTGATCGCACTGGTGCTAGTGGTCACACTGGTGCTAGTGATCACACTGGTGCTAGTGGTCACACTGGTGCTAGTGATCACACTGGTGCAAGTGGTCACACTGGTGCTAGTGATCACACTGGTGCTAGTGGTCACACTGGTGCAAGTGGTCACACTGGTGCTAGTGATCACACTGGTGCTAATGGTCACACTGGTGCTAGTGATCACACTGGTGCAAGTGGTCACACTGGTGCTAGTGATCACACTGGTGCTAGTGATCACACTGGTGATAGTGATCACACTGGTGCTAGTGATAACACTGGTGCAAGTGGTCACACTGGTGCAAGTGGTCACACTGGTGCTAGTGATCACACAGGTGAAAGTGGTCACACTGGTGCTAGTGGTCACACTGGTACAAGTGGTCACACTGGTGCTAGTGGTCACACTGGTGCTAGTGGTCACACTGGTGCTAGTGGTCACACTGGTGCAAGTGATCACACTGGTGCAAGTGGTCACACTGGTGCTAGTGATCACACTGGTGCTAGTGGTCACACTGGTGCTAATGATCACACTGGTGCTAGTGATCACACTGGTGCAAGTGGTCACACTGGTGCAAGTGGTCACACTGATGCAAGTGATCACACTGGTGCTAGTGATCACACTGGTGCAAGTGGTCACACTGGTGCAAGTGGTCACACTGGTGCAGTGATCACACTGGTGCTAGTGGTCACATGGTGTAGTGGTCACACTGGTGCTAGTGATCACACTGGTGCTAGTGGTCACACTGGTGCAAGTGGTCACACTGGTGCTAGTGATCACACTGGTGCTAGTGGTCACACTGGTGCTAGTGATCACACTGGTGCAGTGGTCACACTGGTGCTAGTGGTCACACTGGTGCAAGTGATCACACTGGTGCTAGTGGTCACACTGGTGCTAGTGGTCACACTGGTGCAAGTGATCACACTGGTGCAAGTGGTCACACTGGTGCAAGTGATCACACTGGTGCTAGTGATCACATGGTGTAAGTGGTCACACTGGTGCTGTGTGATCACACTGGTGCTAGTGGTCACACTGGTGCAGTGGTCACACTGGTGCTAGTGATCACACTGGTGCTAGTGATCACACTGGTGCTAGTGATCACACTGGTGCTAGTGATCACACTGGTGCAAGTGGTCACACTGGTGCTAGTGATCACACTGGTGCTAGTGATCACACTGGTGCTAGTGATCACACTGGTGCTAGTGGTCACACTGGTGCTAGTGGATCACACTGGTGCAAGTGATCACACTGGTGCAAGTGATCACACTGGTGCTAGTGGTCACACTGGTGCTAGTGATCACACTGGTGCAAGTGGTCACACTGGTGCTAGTGATCACACTGGTGCTAGTGATCACACTGGTGCTAGTGTCACACTGGTGCTAGTGATCACACTGGTGCTAGTGGTCACACTGGTGCTAGTGATCACACTGGTGCAAGTGATCACATGGTGCTAGTGATCACACTGGTGCTAGTGATCACACTGGTGCTAGTGATCACACTGGTGCTAGTGATCACACTGGTGCAAGTGATCACACTGGTGCAAGTGATCACACTGGTGCTAGTGATCACACTGGTGCTAGTGATCACACTGGTGCAAGTGGTCACACTGGTGCAAGTGGTCACACTGGTGCTAGTGATCACACTGGTGCAAGTGGTCACACTGGTGCAAGTGGTCACACTGGTGCAAGTGGTCACACTGGTGCTAGTGATCACACTGGTGCAAGTGGTCACACTGGTGCTAGTGGTCACACTGGTGCAAGTGATCACACTGGTGCTAGTGATCACACTGGTGCAGTGGTCACACTGGTGCTAGTGGTCACACTGGTGCAAGTGGTCACACTGGTGCTAGTGGTCACACTGGTGCTAGTGGTCACACTGGTGCAAGTGATCACATGGTGCAAGTGGTCACACTGGTGCTAGTGATCACACTGGTGCAGTGGTCACACTGGTGCTAATGATCACACTGGTGCTAGTGATCACACTGGTGCAAGTGGTCACACTGGTGCAAGTGTCACACTGGTGCAAGTGGTCACACTGGTGCAAGTGATCACACTGGTGCTAGTGATCACACTGGTGCTAGTGATCACACTGGTGCAAGTGGTCACACTGGTGCAAGTGATCACACTGGTGCAAGTGATCACACTGGTGCTAGTGATCACACTGGTGCAAGTGGTCACACTGGTGCAAGTGGTCACACTGGTGCAAGTGGTCACACTGGTGCAAGTGATCACACTGGTGCTAGTGATCACACTGGTGCAAGTGACACACTGGTGCTAGTGATCACACTGGTGCTAGTGATCACACTGGTGCTAGTGGTCACACTGGTGCAAGTGGTCACACTGGTGCTAGTGATCACACTGGTGCAAGTGATCACACTGGTGCTAGTGGTCACACTGGTGCTAGTGGTCACACTGGTGCAAGTGATTCACTGGTGCAGTGGTCACACTGGTGCAAGTGATCACACTGGTGCAAGTGTCACACTGGTGCAAGTGATCACACTGGTGCTAGTGATCACACTGGTGCTAGTGGTCACACTGGTGCTAGTGATCACACTGGTGCTAGTGGTCACACTGGTGCTAGTGATCACACTGGTGCAAGTGATCACACTGGTGCTAGTGATCACACTGGTGCTAGTGATCACACTGGTGCAAGTGGTCACACTGGTGCTAGTGATCACACTGGTGCTAGTGATCACACTGGTGCAGTGATCACACTGGTGCTAGTGGTCACACTGGTGCAAGTGATCAACTGGTGCTAGTGATCACACTGGTGCAAGTGATCACACTGGTGCTAGTGGTCACACTGGTGCTAGTGATCACACTGGTGCAAGTGATCACACTGGTGCTAGTGATCACACTGGTGCTAGTGATCACACTGGTGCACAGTGATCACACTGGTGCAAGTGGTCACACTGGTGCTAGTGATCACACTGGTGCTAGTGATCACACTGGTGCTAGTGATCACACTGGTGCTAGTGATCACACTGGTGCTAGTGATCACACTGGTGCAAGTGATCACACTGGTGCTAGTGGTCACACTGGTGCTAGTGATCACACTGGTGCAAGTGATCACACTGGTGCTAGTGGTCACACTGGTGCTAGTGATCACACTGGAGTGTGGTGCAAGTGATCACACTGGTGCTAGTGATCACACTGGTGCTAGTGATCACACTGGTGCTAGTGGTCACACTGGTGCAAGTGATCACACTGGTGCTAGTGGATCACACTGGTGCTAGTGATCACACTGGTGCAAGTGATCACACTGGTGCAAGATCACACTGGTGCTAGTGATCACACTGGTGCTAGATCACACTGGTGCAAGTGGTCACACTGGTGCAAGTGGTCACACTGGTGCTAGTGATCACACTGGTGCAAGTGGTCACACTGGTGCTAGTGATCACACTGGTGCTAGTGATCACACTGGTGCTAGTGATCACTGGTGCTAGTGATCACACTGGTGCAAGTGGTCACACTGGTGCAAGTGGTCACACTGGTGCTAGTGATCACACTGGTGCAAGTGGTCACACTGGTGCAAGTGGTCACACTGGTGCTAGTGATCACACTGGTGCAAGTGGTCACACTGGTGCAAGTGGTCACACTGGTGCAAGTGGTCACAATGGTGCTAGTGGTCACACTGGTGCTAGTGATCACACTGGTGCTAGTGTCACACTGGTGCAAGTGATCACACTGGTGCAAGTGGTCACACTGGTGCTAGTGATCACACTGGTGCTAGTGGTCACACACTGGTGCAAGTGATCACACTGGTGCTAGTGGTCACACTGGTGCAAGTGGTCACACTGGTGCAAGTGGTCACACTGGTGCAAGTGGTCACACTGGTGCAAGTGATCACACTGGTGCTAGTGATCACACTGGTGCTAGTGATTCACTGGTGCAAGTGGTCACACTGGTGCAAGTGATACACTGGTGCAAGTGTGATCACACTGGTGCTAGTGGTCACACTGGTGCAAGTGGTCACACTGTGCAAGTGGTCACATGGTGCAAGTGGTCACACTGGTGCAAGTGATCACATGGTGCTAGTGATCACACTGGTGCTAGTGGTCACACTGGTGCTAGTGATCACACTGGTGTAGTGATCACACTGGTGCTAGTGATCACACTGGTGCAAGTATCACACTGGTGCTAGTGATCACACTGGTGCTAGTGATCACACTGGTGCTAGTGGTCACACTGGTGCAAGTGGTCACACTGGTGCTAGTGATCACACTGGTGCTAGTGGTCACACTGGTGCAAGTGATCACACTGGTGCAAGTGTCATCACTGGTGCTAGTGGTCACACTGGTGCAAGTGATCACACTGGTGCTAGTGGTCACACTGGTGC